>JAODOY010082308.1:0-15113 GCA_025399855.1 Forbesichthys papilliferus | reverse complement strand
TTTGTGTTTTTGAGAACAGTATTCGAATACTCGTTCGGAAATACCAACGAGTATTCGAAGCATGTAAAATTGTATTCAGGCCAGCACTAGGCTACAGTATGAAAATGCAAAGCATTTGAAATGTCAGACATTTTAACAGAGGCTATGGGATTGTATCCCTTTTGCAGCAGTTTTTCGCATTCATTCTTTTCTCAGCATCGGAGGTTCCTGCTTGTATTAAAACTATAAAGGCTTTGCATTTCTACATGCAAAGGCAATTGACAATATTATTTTGAGATCGCAAATGAACCAAATTGTACACTGTAACAAACTACTGTTAATTTACGGTGATTTTTCAACAGTATCTTACACTCATAGATACGGAGAAGGTACTTTAAGGTACAAATTTCACAAATGTACCCTCAAAAGGTACAATAATGTTTCCATTGAGTACTAATAAGTACCTTTTACATGTAAAAAGGTACGTATACTGAAAGGTATATATGTGTACCCTTCACAAAGGTACATATATGGTAGAATAATAGATACTAGCATCTAATAAATAGGTACTATTAAGCCTTGAAGAATAAATGTCAACGGCTTGCCACAGACTAGACAACACAGCTTCGGTAGAGCAGACCACGTGGAGTTCAACCAAATAGGTAACGTATTACACTTTTCACCCTATTTTGGTATAGTGTCCAGTATTATTTTATCTGCATGATAATTGAACTGTTCAGATGTTTTATAAAGTCATGTTGCTAAAGCAAGCAAGCAAGCTCTGTAGCTCAATCATTGTTAGCTAGCTATGGTGCTATGGTGCTTTTTCGTGGTTTCATGGTGCTGACCCTTGTAAAGTTAGTTTGAGGTCATCTTATAATTTAGGCTAATTACTGTACTGTAACAGAACACTTTTTTAACATAACTATTTATTGAACGGTTCTGGTAAAGTAAGGTGTATCATTATACTCAATTTAAACCAGAAACAATCAGTAAAATAGTTATTAAAGTTACTCGCCAATGTAAAGATATAGCTATCTTTACTTTGTAAGGAATGATAATATTTTCAAAAGGAGGGGATCTGGAGTTTCTCTCAAAGCAGAGACGTGAGGTAAGATAACTTTTTTTTTTTATTGTGTAGGCTTGCAGATGAACCTCAACATGATTGTCACACTTTGCAATTTATATTTATTTTTTCCAAAGATTAAGCATTATACATTTCCTGTCATCAGATCAACGTGACAGTTATCAATTTGCAGTAGGCCTATAATTTGTGACAAGACCTTTTTTATTTTAGGCTTTTTTATTGATACTGGTATGAATCTGGAATGATAGAGGAAGACCACCAACAAAAGTACAAGAAGACCGGGGAGGTTATTCATAAAATTGCAGATAGAGTCAATCCACATGTTGCCACACTCAAATTGCTGGACCTTCAGTGGGGCTTCAGGTTAGTCACTGTGTATTGTCTCTGTGATCTCAATAATTCATGCACCACTACACTACAATACTCCAGTAAAACAGCACACTAAACTTAAGCCTAGAACACTATAGAAACAAAAAAAAAAAACACAATAGCAACACCCAACTACCTTGATAGTAGTATTTGAAGTTGTCATTCAAGTCTTTGAATGATGTGAATACTTTACTGTAAATGTGATTTCTTTTATTTTTAAATGTTTTGAGGAAAACAATTATTTTCAATCTATTTTGGATTAAGGCTGTAACATAAAAAATGTGGAGAAAGTGAAGCGCTGTCATACTTTTCAGATGCACTATATTCTTTTTACATGCTTTTTATTTTATATTTTTATGTTCATGATTTGTTTGAATTCTTGTTTTACAGGCACTAGTCATTGGTGAATGATACCAATGCCGCAGTCTAGTCCTCTCATTGTTTACCAGTGACCGGTTTACATGTGCAGAAGACATGCAAGATAAACTGTGATGCAGTTCGCTAGATCGATTTTACATGATGAGGATGGTATACTACAGTATGCCATTGTTATCATTTAACTTTATAACTATTCTACTATAGCTGAGCATCTCAATTGCTTAATAACTAATTTACCACACAGTCAAAAAGTATAGTACCTTCTTTGGCTTACACAGTTACACTGGGTACACAGAAATGGGTCACCAGTGTAATGACTGTAATGCAAGATAGTCTAAGACAATTTAAGAAGTGTAATATGTAGCTCAGGAAGAGTGAAATTTCCTGTTGAGGTTTGTACGGATGAACTGCTCAAAGATATTTGTATACCACATAGGAACAATTGGTGCAGGAGAGCACAAATTGCAAGATAGGTTGACTCAAACTAAGAAAGTTGGATTATTTGTCATAAAGGAACCAATAATTGGCCTTACAAATCAATGCCAAGTTTCTGACAAAATCACTTTTCACAAGGGACAAAAAAGGAGTCAGGAAAAAATATAGCCAAACCAAATGTGTCACACTTGACTGTGTATTTATTACCGCTCTCTAATGCGGGAGGTGTAGTCTTTCTATTTTCCCTGTGGATTGTTGACCAGGCCTTGGCAGCACATGAGCAGCTAATGCTTCAAATGTGAAAGCAGGTCAAGGGTACAGAAACGATATAAGCCATCAATCAATAGGCCCTCTTCCGTCTATGCCATTTACAACCTTGTACAATATTACACAATCACCTCTCTCCAAATATCCTGGTAGTGCTTTCAATTAGAATATAGTCATACAGACATTACATGAACACTTTGAAAATAACTTTGTCGCCCAGACAGAACCAATGATAAGCCAATCAATAAGAAATGTGCAGTTGGATAAATCACTAGGCCTATAACGTGTTATAGGATGAGAATACACTACATCTAGAAAAGGAAATAAACTCATTGAAGTTTGTCTAACAACCACTCTCATGACTAATACTGAGAAAACAGTTGGGCTACATGTTTGAGTTTAACAGTTGTTGGTTGAAAGTATAGAAAATAAAAAATTGTTAATATAAAGCATGATGTTAGTAGACACCACTAACAGTTTACACTGCACCGAATGACTTAGGAAATCGCTTTAACACCCAGCCTGAACAATATATGGGAAAACTGTATGCGTCTTCAATGAAGCAAAAAGTACCTCAGTAGTTTTACATTGATTGCAAAAAAATACATTATGAAATGGTTATTAATATGCAAACAATACAGTATTTTTTAATTAAAAACAGGGTCACATGGTTAATGTGATATAAAATGATTTACTATAGTGAAAGTAGTTGGCGATATGGCCAAATCTGTCGAAGACTAAAACAACTGCTCTAATTCACAGCTAACAGAGGCAACCACCAGTGGTAAAGTATAGTTAAGTGCGTTAAGACTGAAATATTGGCACTAATGGAATGCCTATTGTCCAATCAAATCACTTGGTCAATACTAACTGTTGTATAAAAGTGAATAACCTTCCTGATCCATGTGCAGACATAAAAAAGTGAATTTACCCTACAATTATTTAAAAAGAAGAAATAAAAAGGTTAAGGTTTGGGGATGCAGAGAAAATAATGATACAGCCTAGCACAAAATGCAAAAAAGTGACTTTAAAGTAATTCAGCATGCATTCAAGGAAGATGTTGGAAGATCATGCACAATGATGTCACTGTATTTACAGGCAAAACAGATCACTCCCACTAAACAGTCATCTCATCTTGTTTATCTTGAGGCCATCTATGGCTCAGTCAATACATTAGATACATTAACCACATTAAATTAACGCCTGATATCAGATAGTGATTTTTTTTGTTGTTGGTCATTTTTAAATATTATATTGTGTTTTTGTTAGACATTAGGCTACTGTAGCTAGCAGTATTAGTAGTATTAGCATATTATTATAGCTGCCGGTGAATGGTTCCCTATGTGAGGGTTCATGTTTGGATGTAACTCATGACATATTATATCGAAGTAGGAATTAATTAAATCAAGACCATGTTGTCAGTGACCACATAAAATACAGTCTAGTATAAAAATGATGTTGCAATTCATGTCAAAACACAGAACATGTTTTAACTGAATTTAAGAATTATGACATGAGGCAATACTTAATGTGTAAAATATCTGAATGTGCTCTCTATATCCAAAAAAAGATACAGGTTAAAAAGCTGCGGCATATGTAATTTGATAAGATAGAAATGCAGGTGCAGAATCCTGGCGATGTGTGTTCAATGGCCACGTCAATGCACATCAGTATACATGGCTTTGTATACATTATGTAACGCGTGTATTAGAAATGCATCTAAAATGTTTTACTACCTTGTAAGAACTCACACCAACAACACAAAAAAAATCGGTAATTTAAGAACATATTAAACAAATGATGCAAGGGATAAGTATCTTATATGAGAATACACAGCAATGCCATTTGTTTAAGCCTAATCATAGTTTGAGCCTGACAGAAATTAAATAAATGCACTAATCATTAGTTAACGTTAGTTTAATTTTTAAATGCAAGAACAAAAGGTTGAATGTGGGACAGAGTTTAATCAGGCTCATGGATTTCTTATACTATACTGCAGGTCTCCCAAAATGTTTCCTGTAATAACCAGTAGTGTTTGTTATGAATGGTTTGTCAGCCAACACCGTTTATAGAAGCAACAGTACGCTCAGGGTGAAGACTAATGCTCAGCAGGAAATATGGCTATCCTGTATACAAAGCAGCGTGTGTCACCATAATCACACGTTATTATTAAACTAGTGAATCCACGTTTCACTTGGATTACTGCAGCTTGTTTGTGGCAGTGGAGCTAAACTATAGCATACCAATATGTCATATTGAGATATGAGAATGCTCTAATGTCCAGGTTTTATGAAATTATTACATTATGCAATACAAATTAAAATTAATCAAAAATAAAATGAAAATATTTTAGTACACATCTGAAGGACATGTCTTTCCAGCTGAAATGACAGAAAGGCTAACTTTTTAACATTTGCTTAAATGTTTAGTCTGCCTTTGTGTGGGTCACTATACAGGGGTTGAATCACTGGGGATATTGTTGGCTAAATAAAAGGCACACTAAACAGGTAAGCACTGCAGTACCCAAAACACCACAATTATTTTTAAGTCTTTTTTAAGGCTTAATAATAATTACTGAATATTTACTTTTAGTTACTTCAAAAACACATGGGATCCCACAAAGCACGACCAGGTGCTAAACTGGTTGTTACAGCTGTAGGGTTACATGGGGTGTAATATGTGTAAACTATACTGTATCTAATGAAGAGGAGAATTTAATGTCACAAGAGGAATGTAAACAATATTGGGAAGATTAGGGAGATTACCAAATGTCACACTAATCCAAAGAGCAGAAGATTATATTTATAACATTACATGTGACATCCCTAGATGTTTAGCCTCAGTCGATGCTGTGTAGTTTCACTGAAATAAAATATAGTACATGCATGCATTTACAGTAATGCATCAATGTAGAAGGCCTAAATGTCAGACTTGATAGAATTCACAAAATTATTTTTATGTTCAGGAAAAGATGTCAGAGTCCTCAGTCTATGTATTTGTGGTACCCGTTGGTTTTATCCATAAGGATGTGCCCCCCCCCCCTGCATATTGCATACACGCGTTCATGTCGTACACATTATTTTATAAGGGCGTGCTTTATAGTTGTTTACAATACACAAATCATTTGTGGTCATAATTGAAATCAGGATTGCTTACACAGGCACTGTAGACAGCTCTGGGGGGGGTCCTGCAGAGGTGGGACTACAGTAGTGTCATGCTCAATACAGATCAGTGGGGCAATGCCCCGTGTAATGCACATGTGTTGTGAGTTACTTGCAGATGCCTAAATAAACGGCAAGTTTATGAAACGCACGTTTGGATGTCGTCAAGTACTTTTAGCCCCAGGTGTGCATGAAATTCTTTTGAAAATAAATTTAAATGTAAAAATAGCGTATTCACTCTGTAGAGTCGTGTCGTTTTTAAGATGACAATATTCTCTTACAGTGTGTGCGTGCGTGCGTGCGTGTTAGGAGCAGGTCTGGTGAAAGATAATAGTGAGCAGGTTTAATCTGACACTGTGCACCGTGCAGCCTCCAACCTACCGAGAGCAGAGGGCAGTGAGTGCCTAGAGAGCACGGCCCTTTTCCCAAGGCTCTTGTTAAGTTAGGGGCCTGACTGGATGGCGAGACAGTTGGTGAATGCATATGGGTGTCCATGCGAATTGGCTTTTTTTTAGACCGTTAGCAGTTATAGTGTGATCATTTTAGTGTTATTAACACCATGATGTAGACTAATTTATAATACCACAACACAGTTGCACATTTGACAAAGTTAAAATGCCTTATATGTGATACATTGCTCAATAGAGGAAATAAATAAAATACACCGTTCTTAGTGCATTATTAATGGGACAGAACAGATAAGGTACTTCCAGCTGCTATTGCAAGAAGCTTTAAAGTGAATGTTGTTGTTGTCATACTCCAATACGATCCCAAGCTTCAGCTTCAGGGTTTTAAAATATGCAATATAGCCTGGTTCTTGCACAGGGTTCCATTTTTCCAATGAGCCGGGTCACTGGGAACCCATTCTGACAGATTCAGAGAAATGCTAAGGAGGTCAGAGCAGCTCATTAGTCCTCTGACAGCTTATCTGAGGGAACAACCCTCAACATCGTCATCATTAATATCAAGACAATACATGCAAAGCATGTGACAAGGTTTCAAGATGCTGGGTGTATTCTGCCAGCCAAACACTTGTGTGGCAATAAAAACAGACAATATAGAGATACACAGAGAGGCATGTGACTTATTTTTTACAGTATCTGACAAAGGGAAACATAATCCTGGCGCACAGTATAAGATATTAATGAGCCCTGATAGATAAAAAAAAAGCCTAACTTAATATAGCTTTCTACAACAGCAAAATATACTATAGGTGTTGCAGACAAATGGACACTAATGTGTACTGTTACAGTACATTACATTACACTACATGACAGTACTCAAATGATTCCAAAAAAAATGTAAGGTACAGTAATATGCAACAAGGTTAGGATTCACCTGAAGACTATGTCTGAAACTAGAATCATCCCTGTTTTGACACACAACATTTCAGAATTAATTCCTTCATATTCAAGTTTGAAATACAGGTTGCCCACTAAGTTATAGTTTGTATTGATGGAAGAAACATGATGCAGCCCTGGTCTGCAGCATAGCGTCTACAGAAAGCTGGCAGGCCCCTGTCCTCTCCTCAGGTTAGCATTCCAGACTTCTAAATCACCCATCTCCTGTGTCAACCAGCAGCAGCAGCACAGTGGGAGAAGCTCAGACTAGCTTTGTCCATAGCCTTAAAACTGAGGCTAGTCAATCAGGTTCACTGTGTCCTATTGTACTCTCTGACCAGAAAAGCAAGGTTGTAGTTTAACAAGCAAAGTGAAGCCGTTTTTCATTCGTTTTCTGTTGCTGGCTTCTAAAATCTAAAGCACAGGTAGAATGGTATAATGCATTTTCATTCAAACATGAGTCCTGATCAAGCCTCTAACATGGACGCTCCTGTCACACATCGGCCTAATTATACAAGCACTGCCTTGAGTCACATTATTCATTTCAGTGAAAATATTCAAAATAATCAAACACTATATGTCAGAGATGCATGGAGTAGACTGCAAATCAGAAAGCGTAAACCCTTCAAAATTATATCTGATAATCATCTAACTTAAGCGGCAACCCATTAAGGAGCCATGGAAGACTGGATACTACCATGCATAAGCCCCAAACCCAAATGAGAACTGATCACTTAAGTTAAGAGATCCAAAAAAACAAAGGAAACAAATTGTAGTAGTAGTTAAACAACGTGATGTAATATGTGTTTTGCCTAGCCTATTTGTTTTACATAATATGTTGTGCAAATTAGCATAAAATAAAATAAACGGTCAGAAAATACTGGCTGAGTAGCCTATAGGCTAATTACCCATATTAGAGGTTATATTGCTTTGCAATAATTAAAGTGGACTATTTGTAGATTATGGAAGAACATATACATTGTCACTTATCAAACATATTGCCTCCTTTTCAGCACCAATGCATGATGAGTGAACAACTGGAAGGACAGAGAAATAACTGTATAATAAAGGCAGGGCAACTGTCTCCAGAGGAGTGGCACTATTGCAGGTAATTTGCCACCATAGTTGAGAGAGGTAGTAGTGCTACAATATTAAAAAAAAATATGGAAGGTGAGTGTCCCTGTACATTATATTGCCACAGTGAAAAAGCAGTTTTACAGGTTCCACAATCTTTCATTATTTTCCTCCCCCCCCCCCCCCCCCACACCTCTTATAACCAGTTATGTACTAGTTGACTGTATCCTTACTATAAAGACTACAGTTCCTGCTTAGTTTCATTCATTCAAGGTCTAGTAGTGCAAGTAATTTGCTAACAGATCAATCAGTGCTGCAGACAGTAGCAAGGCCTCTCCAGCACAGCGAACAATATAAAGAGCAATACATTATAGTGTGACTGACACTCACACTGTGAGACCTGGCTGGTTGTGTCATAAACTCACAACAACAGACCAGGCCAGACGTGATGACGACCCTGCTATGAGTCATTTACATCTAGGCAATAATACATATCACTGAGATTAGTTTACATGAACACAAACGCGTCCAGCGCCCGCATCAGCAGCATGCCCGTATATGCTTGTAATAATTAACAAAAGACAGAAACATGCGAAAAAAGCAGGTGCCTCAAACTGTTTGCACAATGAAGAGAACCAGGCCTTTAGGAGGAGACAACCTTGTCTGATATGTCAGAGAAACAATGTTTGATAGTGATTTGTGTTCTTGTCTGTTATGATAAGCAGCATACTGTTTACGATGTATTTGTAACGGCAGGAAAAGTAGCAGTTATAGGCTACACATCTAACAGGGTTACACAAACGAATAGACCTTCAGTTTTAGCCACAAACGGAGAAATTCTAAAACTCGAAAATCTTATGTCATGATTTCCAAGGCCTACACTGAGCTTTTATAATTCAGCTTACCAGGTTGAATACTGTCTCCACAATGTCTCGATTGGAAACTTCTCCAACTTCCACCAGACCAGCGAGTACAGCAAATTTCATCCTTATTCCCCTGATAGGAATCCCAGGGTTGAGAGCCGTGGGGCTCGATATTTCGTTCTTTCCATCACCTGAGTGCGCGGCACTCGATGTCTCTTCGCTAGCCATGGCTAAGGAAGGACAGAGCAGGTGCAGTTCACAGGTAAAGCACCTGTTTGCCTTCTACGGGGCGTCGGATATATAGCTTTGTCTATCTGCGTTCCAAATGGCTGGTTGTAAATGCACAGATCAACAAACGTGATAGTTCCTTCCCCATCCAAACGTAAGTTTTTCTACAAGCATTGAAATGTGGTCAGATACCGCTGACAGGATACGGTAAGCGTATGAGCCTCGAGTTGCCTGCGAGCCAACGCAACTTCTCTCCCCTGTTCTGAAACTTGATAGCTACGCGAAGGATGAATGGATGTTGTTAAAATCCATATAGGAAATTGATGGAAATGTAGAGCCTATCTTGCACCTGTTCTTTCTCCCGCTGTCAAAGTGTATTGGAAGGTACAGCGACTTGAATGTCTTCGGCAGCAACGTAGCAGTGGCACTTGCTATTGTCACTGTCTTACAACAGTTGACAGGTAGACCGCTGGTGGCAGCACAACTCCGAAACGTGGGTCAAGTATGTCAACAGCTCCTGCGAGAGTCGTCAAAGGACAACGATCCGATTGGTGCTCCCCTATTAACTCTTTGGAGCTATTATATGCCAGCGTTTACGCAGTTCCAATGCATTCTCTTCCTGATTTTACCCCGTAGCTTCAGCTTGTCCCCGCCATGACAGTATATCCCTTGAGCAAGTGGAGCATGCGCAGTTGGACTTTTAGTAAATTCAGTTAGATCATGGCTCAGGTGAGCAGTCTTTTTACTGTCACAAGTGTCGTGCCGATATTGTTCCCCGCGCTGAAATTGTAATTTTTCCTTTATTCATAGATTGCCTATCGATTGTGGCAGTCACATATTTTATTTATAGTATGCCTATTGGTAGAAAATCTCAAATTAAAAAATGCACTAAAACTACGTTTAGTTTAATAAGGTAAATAAACACTTTTAGCCGGTAAACAAAATCTGCAAGACAATCTGATCAATATTAAGATATTCTACACTTCACCCCACTCTATGATCAAGCTCCAACTTGAAATAATGCATATCTTATTAGAAGCCCTTGTTTTAATTTGTTTTATGTTGTGTGAATATATGATTAAAATAATAATTCAAATTAACAAGTTTGCTTTACTTGCTTCTTCAAGAAAAAAAAAACATGTCCTGTTAAATATGTATTTGTTTCCCTTTCTCAGTGGGATTTCTGCTGCTCCCTCCTCAGAGGCAGCAACGTTACCTCCAAGTCTACAGGGAACCTGGGAGTCAAGGTAGCCAGCAGCTCCATGAAGAGACATTCTGCAATTATGCATCCTTATCTGCTGCAATGCCCTGAAATCATAACATTGGCAGACGCCTATAACTCTTATAAAAGTATACAATATATGCTTTTATGAGTATTTACTGCACTCTAGGTCAAAAAAAGTGTGTATGGTTTGTATTATTGATCTTGAGATACTGTGTGTGTGTGTGTGTGTGTGTGTGTGTGTGTGTGTGTGCGTGTGTGTGTGTGTGTGTGTGTGCGTGTGTGTGTGTGCCTGTGTGTGTGTGTGTGTGTGCGTGTGTGTGTGTGTAAGAGTGAGTGAGAGAGAGAGAGTAAAAGTGTGTGTGTGACTGTACTACCTGAGGTAACACCATCACAGTACAGTCAGTAGGATTTGTTCAACACAACGTTTGGTCTCTACCACAATGGAAGGTGATATCAATGAGCTACATAAAGACTGGATCACATTGAGCTGGGTCTCGACCCCGTAGCAGCGGTAGATGATCCCGGCCCTGCCTAAACAAACCTGGTGGCAGGATCATGTTTTCAGAAGCCCCTCTCCTCACCCCACCTGCTGTCTGGGAATATACACAGACCATGTGAACATTTAACAGAATGTGACTGAGTCTTTGTATTGGGGTACATTTAAAAAAAAAAAAATCAGAATAAACAGAATCATACAGACAAATAGGTAGGAGCTGGAATGCTTTAAAATACTGTAATACATAAGGTAACATCTGAGACAGAACGGGTGTTTTATAGTATAGTTACAGATTATTGTATTGTTGATATTAACAGCAACATGCCATACTGTTACAGCATATGACACTGTAACTGTAATGTAATGTTACATTACAGTTACATCACTATTACTTTGTTACATTACACTTTGTGAGTTAACATATTAATTACTTTTGGAACAGTTGAAAAAGGTATATTACTTAGTTATATTAAGTTAGTTTAAAGAAGTTTAAAGATCCCATTAACATGTTTACAAATAAAATATAACAAACTGCAGCTGCAGATTAGTATAACAATTCTAACTTTTGTACAACAAACAAATTGTATTAACAATTGTATAACAAGGAGGTTTAGTTGACCAGGTTCATATATTTGCACTTTCTCAAACCGTAATCTGGAATATATTACATATTGACAGATCACAGCCATGCCTGCTTGCATCTCTGTTGGACAGTTGCCTCGAGAAAAATACACATTCCTCTTTAGTTTTAACAGGTGCGTGTTTTGCTACTGGTAGCTGGGTATTAGGGTAATGTATGAATAGTATAGCCTGTGTATTTACCAGTGGGAGGTAGTTATTGAGGAGTACAAACTGGCTCTTTGATCACACTGGACACTCTGGGTCAAACCCAAATCCCTCGGCTACCCCGACCATCATGACATACTGTATATACGAATGTGTCTGCCTA
Organism: Forbesichthys papilliferus; assembly: GCA_025399855.1. Classification (NCBI taxonomy): domain Eukaryota; kingdom Metazoa; phylum Chordata; class Actinopteri; order Percopsiformes; family Amblyopsidae; genus Forbesichthys; species Forbesichthys papilliferus. The sequence continues at coordinate 3,262 of JAODOY010082308.1, read as the reverse complement.
GGCCTGCGCTTGTTTTTCTCAGGTTATCTTGTGACATATGTCATATTTTGCTAAGCCTGCCTTTGAAGCTTTTAAAAACAAGCTTCTCCTTTCACAGTGACATAAACAAATGCAACACGTGTGCCAAGTGAGTGCACACTGCCCAACCTGACAGACACGTTGGTGTGGAGAACATGTGTCAACATCACCAGACAGCTATTGAGTTCAACCAAATACCTGTGTGGCGCTCATGTGTGCAATATGGAGCATATTTGTGTGAAAGTGTGTTGTTGTTTGTGAGTTTGAGCATGTGCTCGTGTATGTTCGGAGACGTCTGCAATGCCCGTTAGCAGAGGCCCTGTACGTTTCTAGAACATTACTTTTTCACAAACACTGTGGGAAGCTAAGCAATGATGGAGGCATACGGGAAAAAAAACAATGTTTGGTGCACTCATATTTCACATTCACATATGACGAACAACATTGATGAGAATGCTTTAAAAAGTGTGTGTTCATGTGAGTGAGTGAATGAATGGGAGAGTGAAATACAGTTTTCAGTGTTGAGGAATGCACATGGGTGCCATAGGTCTAAATACTGCCCACTCAATGTGTGGTGTGGAAGGCTTAAGGCGCTATTACAGGATATGTGTGTGTCTGGCTCGCAGTGGCTGTGTGTGTGTGTGTGTGTGTGTGTGTGTGTCTGCAAACGGCATTACTGCCAGCTATCAGCCCACTCTGGCCATGTCTGGAACTAGCTTTGACTCATCAAACACACACATATATTTTACGCAGTTTTACGTACATGAACACACACACACACACACACACACACACACAAAAGAAACATTTTGAAGCAGTCTATGGCTACAGAGAGAAAGCTGAACATGGAAAACCGATGTTCACGGAATAAAGACCTTTTCGGGAATGCCTAGATGAGCTAGGACCAGCTATCTGTCTCCAGCGCATTCATACAAAAGCGTCTGTATCACCATTACATTACCATCCTTAAATAGAAGTGTTATTTTCCTTATGTTAGATTCCTCCATGTTCATTTAATACGCTTGTTCTTCCCTTCACCTTGGTCTCTGGTACGCGCGTTTGCATCCGTAAAATAAACAGAGAGAAAGATTCAGACATGTTGCAAATATTGCAGTATTTCAAGCACTGCACTGTTCACTAGCCAATTTTACATTACATTCTGTAGTCTATTCTGTACAGAGCAATTTCAAACATTTTTAGCCACAATCCCCTAAAATGTGCTTTAAAGCTTATTAAGACCGTATACGATCAGATTTCAATAGCATTATCGAATATATTAAAAACATACTTCTTGTCGCATAAAGTGGCACCAGCCAATGTGATCGCATGTAGCCCTTGCCCTAACAATACCTGGCACACAAGTTGCCTAGCATTCTCTTGCCTGGGCACCAAAGCCCACATGTAATCGGCACCTATGGTGGGTATCAAATGAAATGGATGAACATGTTTGACATCTTTCATCACATTCACCATCCCTGTTATTTATTGCGGATTATCTACTGTACCTTGAACTGTGAGGGACAAGGTAAGGTTTGTAAAAGCACTGACAGGTAGAAAACAAACAGTATGTTGAAATCTCTCTCTCTCTCTCTCTCTCTCTCTCTCTCTCACACACACACACTCGCAATTTGTTTTTGGCTTTCCTGTGACTCACCGTTTAAGTTTGCAAGCGCAGCTCAGACTCTGATTTTGTTGCTTCTCAATATCAGACATCTGACCCGATGTCTCGATGAAGTAGATAAGAAGTGTATTTTAGGCTTGTCCGGCTCACATTACAAGACATGTCATATACATTACCTGCTTTCTAGGTATGAGGGTAATCCCTATTCAGAAGTACACCTGGGCATAATGCCATTTGCAGTATTACGTAACATAAACATCTGCCCCTTGAAACCTCTTTATACCCCCCCACACCTTAACATGGTTGAAGTGACTGTGAATATGTGTGACCTCAGAGATAAGATAGAGATACTCTACTTCAACTATGCTCACATGGCTAGAATGTTCTTGTCAAGAACACAGGCGTCACGCAAGAACGTTCTCATATTCAACAACAACTTGCAAATTGTTTGTTGCTTGAATGCATTCACGTGACCTATGAATTAGCGTAATATGCTCTCCAGCACTGCCATATACAGTATAGGGGTAGGCTTCCCACTGCATCTATCAAGCCGCATCATTCATAGAGAAATGACACGGAAGCTTTTGCGAGTTCAGAGAATCTCACTCAGTTTTTAAGGGAATTAAGTGACCTGCTGAAACAGGGACTGGGCAAAAAAGATTTGGCTATAGTACTAATGCTGTTATTTATGTTGTTTTATGTGCTCCATACTGTGACTGAAAACAAATAAAAAATGAATCTTGCCCAAAACACAGCAGTCTAGAACAGGGGTTCGCAATCTTTTTCATGCCAAGACCCACCTAGAGATAACTAATCTATTTAGAGACCCCCCAAAGTACCAGTAACGTCATTTTCAAAAACCTATCCATATTAGTTAATGCTATACCTGTGTTCACCAAATATTTTTGAGCAGAGCGCTCAGAAATCTATGGTGTGCGGCTAAATAGGATGTCATCCAATCAGGAACACGTATAGGCTATTTTGCCACAACCTTACTCATGACCAATTAGTGGAACAACGCGACAGTAAAGCGTGGAAGCGTTTCATAGATATTCTTCATTCATTCAATGTCCGCTTGCAATTTCCACGACCCACTCACTCCCACTCAGTGACCCACCTGACCCATCCCGGTCCACAGTTGGAAAAAAACACTGGTCTAGAGGGGAGCTTCACATCTCTGTCAACATAGTCATACGTGATGTAGCGCTGGATGGACACTAATAGGCAGGCTAATGTGATGACTTGTAAGGCATGCCTGGACCACTCGTGAACTTCTTGAAACAAGAGGAAATTAGTCAACACCACATGTTCTAAACTATACCTAAAGGAACAGCGCTGAGAGAGCTACTGTGCTCACTAAAACTGCAATAGTACAGTCATTATCCCACATATTACTCATCATGAGGCTTAATTCAGACACGCTCAGGACACCACAGTACTGGAAAGGTCATATGTCTCCCCATATCCTGGAAAGGTCAGTCAGATAGAGAGAGAGAGAGAGAGAGAGAGAGAGAGAGAGAGAGAGAGAGAGAGAGAGAGAGAGAGATAGATATATAGATAGATATAGAGATAGAGAGATATAGAGATAGATAGATAGAGAGATAGAGAGAGAGAGAGAGAGAG
>JAODOY010082256.1:1556-12350 GCA_025399855.1 Forbesichthys papilliferus | reverse complement strand
AGTACTAGTATTTACTAGCAGGTAGGGTTACAGTACTAGTATTTAGCAGCAGGTAGGATTACAGTAAGTACTAGTATCTAGCAGCAGGTAGGGTTACAGCACTAGTATTTAATAGCAGGTAGGGTTACAGCACTAGTATTTAACAGCAGGACATCTACAGTAGCCTAGAGGTGTTTAAAGCAGCAGTCCTTGACTGTCTTTCAGACAGAACGACATCTGAAGCTCCTCTATGGGGAACGACTTCCATAATTCACCGCCCCCTACTCTGCACTATGACCGACCCCATATCTAATCTGTCTTTAGTCTGATTTGTGAGCAGTGTACAAAACAGATATGTCCCTTCATAAGGCTCACATTCTCCTGCGTCTCATCGTTTAATCATCTCCTAATGCCTCCGCGCTGTTCCGCGGTGGAGGGTGCTGAGGGGGGGGCGGGACGATAACCGTTCCTACTTGGCTGAGCGCCGCTTCCATCTGCCAACATGGCCGCCGCCAGATCGGACGGGGCCGCCTGGGCTCCTTCCACATGTCCGGGCGCTCTCATCGCGGCGCTTACAGACAATCTTCTCCTCGCTGTGCATATCAGTGAGAAAACATTACCGGCTAATGACAATATCGCCTTGCGGTGTTTAATTGCTGTTATTTGTTATTAATTAGCTTTGTAATGCCTCGTGATCATGTTTGCATATTCATGCAAATTTAGAGCCGGATCGTGCACAATAATACATTTTTGACAACTGTAATGCATTTGTGTCCGTGAGTGCCATATCAATTGCCAATGACACAATAACAATGGTACACTGTTTATGGTGAAGTATTCATAGTGTGATTACGTGCTGTTGTAGATCATAACCCAGCGTTGCCTCTAGTGGAAACATTTTAGAAAGTATATGTTGCTATAGGAGTCCTTGCTGTAGAACTAAACTCTAAGCACTTAACAAAGTCTATATATATTGTACAGTATGTATGAACATGTATCTAAACCCCTCGAGATGAAGCATCTCATTTTTAGGAGGGTCCTAAAAACAAATATACAAAAATACAATACATAAAAATAATGACCACACAAATACACTTATATATATACTTGGATAAAATACATAAATAAAAGATCTCACAAGCCAAAACACTCCCTTACCCAATGCCTCATGTATGAATACCAAAATACATACAAAACACCTGTATAGCTATATGGATTTACATTATACTGCATCTACATATTAAAAATAAGTTAAGTAAGTATATAATATGTATTACCTACAAATATACAGTGGAACATGTATGGGGATTTGTTGTGTGATCAAACTAATATAATAGTATTGTACATGTACATTATATTTATATACAGCTGCAGAAAGCATTAAGAGACCACTGCATATTCTTTAAAACATGATAGTATAAATATACTGTAAAAGTACAAATGAAAACCTAAATAAAACAGATCTATAAACTCACATCTAAAAATATATGTATTACATGTAAGTACAACATTTAAATGTATATGTACAGTAGTAACAATCAGAGAATATGCTGCAGTGGGCCCTGTTTCCCGATGGCTTAACGTTGTCCGTTGCATTAAGAGTCTGTTAGCTACGACAGACTTACGCCTGTTTCATGAAGCAGCATGTAACTTGCTTGATAATAAAGAGCATGTTTCCTTTAGCATTACAGGAGCTGTCCAAGGTAGCATAATATCTAATGAATTCAGAGATTGTAAATATATGTTGATTAGGTGTATTTCACTCAACAAGATTGATAGCATAACTAAATATTATGGGCATCTCATTGTCCCTGTGCCTAACCTCATCATACCTGCCTAATAATAATTAGTGATTATAACTAATGCCGGCTTTGTTTTGCATGTTTAACAAAGAAGTTAATGCAGATAACATTTACCGTGGTCTAAATACATTGTCAATAGCTTTTAGCCAGCATTTATTTACGTCTTCATTTGCTGTTGATTTTGGCACATACACAAGGATGCTTTCGGGAAAAAACGCAGATAAAATAACTTTAGCATTTAAGTGCATCTTAAGATCATCGTATATAGCGCTTCGGGAAACGGGGCCCAGTGGTCCCTTAATTTTTCCATGTGTGTCTCTAAACATGTAAAACAAAGAGTTGGACTGCCATTATATCAGCTTGTTCTGCAGTTCTTTCATAGTTTTACTTAGTTTTTACATAACTTGCAGGCAACCATTATTGTCAATAGCACTGTAAATAGAAGACATTGGCAGTGAATTGTCTTCACCGAGTAAAGCTTCTCTGAAAGCTGGATTTCACAGTTATGTGAGTTAACTTTGACCGGCAAGGTTGTTTTATGTATTAGCATAAAGTTTAATATGGAAATGTGAAATGATTGTAGGCGTTTGGTATAGAAGAGGCATTTTTGTTCCGGGATCACAATTCTGATATTTGAAACCATTATACTGACGTGAATAAAATGCCCTTGAGCAAACGAGGGACGCATTTGCGATGCAAAGCTCAGATGTTCAAGTCCTAAGATGAAATGATTATATATCGTATAGCATTGCATATGGACATGTGAGCAATGTGTAATCAATATTATGATCATAATGGCACTGTTGTTATGAGACGTCAGGCATGCATTGTGCTGGCCATTGATATCTGAGTGTTCATTGTAATAGCAGGAGCAAGACGATGAATAATGTCTGACACATCATTTTGCAGCAGTAATATTTGAGGAATACATTTACATTGGAAACATTATTGTATATTGGAAAAGTAACTCATAACTAATCGAGAACGAGTGTGTGTGTGTGTGTGTGCGTGTGTGTGTGCGCGCGCGCACAAATGCAAATGCCGTGTTGTTGTGAAACTGGGAACCATGCATCGCCCAGTAGCCAAAAAAACGTAGCGCACATGTTGCCGGACTTCACCGTGGCAACGCTGTGTTCAGGAAAACCCCAGCCAGGTGACCTCTAGACATTAACTGACCCCCTCAAAAGGTGTGTTTATTAGAAGATTAAACTTGTGATCATCTTGACTAAAGAACTGTAAATCTCTGGCCAGCCATGATTCACTTACTTAGTCTATACACGGTCCTGACAATAAACCACCTTCATCTCCGTGTTTTCTTTGATCTTGCAGTTAATTATAGAGTTTGTGCGTTATTATGTGTCATGTTAACACGAGTGGTTAATGACAAGTTGATGATTTTCTAGAGATTCCATCTTCAAATGAATAAATAGAGTATGTTTAAAGAAAACAGGAAAGTAGATAAGGGCGAGGATTGGAAATATTAAAATGTGATTTCGCCGAAGACTTAATTGGAATTCTAGTTTAAAGTAATTATTGCTGATGCCCGTCGATAAGTGATAACAGCCAGCATATGCTCAGGCGCGTGTCGCTTTGATGTTCAGCGGTGCGGATAAGATGAAAAACGCCCGATAAATGGTAGCAATGCTGTACAGGGTGCAGAAATGTCAACCTTTGACCCCCACCCAGTTTATATGTTGTTTTATTGCTAGTATAATTTAGTATGTACCCACCCATGTAAAGGTACAGTCAGTGATTGCAAACCTTTTTGTCAAATTCAGTCAATCTACTCACTAAACTGAACACATGAATACGGATGTTAAAACTAGTGATATTTGTACACGTGCGTCATGCAGTAGATGATCACATCATAGATGATCACATCAGAGACGATCACATAATTGACTGCACAATTACATCTATGTGTGTGTATGAGCAGTGTGCATATTCCAAATATGCCCTTGTTACAAATGATGCAAGCATTGGCATGCATATTTCAAACAGAGCAGATTCAAAATAATTAGGTAAATTAGCTTGCATGATCTAATTTGAAACTCATTCGGACTAATGTCTTTTTTTCCTATGCGGCAATGAGCTTTATTTTCTACTCCATATTAATGTGATGAGGCAAATGTTGGGTTTACTGACAATAATCATTTTCACACGGCACACATTCATCTTTGGGGGTTGGGGAATAACAAACTTTTTCTGTAAATAATTTACAATTGCTGACTGTACCTTTAAACATCTCATTGATTTTGTGGTTTACAGTCACATTGAATGATTCACTCATGCTAGAGGTTATTCTGCCATTAGTGATAACGTTTGAAATTGACACATACATTGTTAATGAAGTCCTCCGACTATATACTGTCTCTGTGTGAGAATTGTGTGCTACAATTCTTTGTGACTAAAATAACACTAATACATGTAATCATGGTAAAATGGTGTTATAACAGCACTGGATATTATACATATTATACATATTTTTACAGTTTTAAAAGTGCAACAGTATTGAATGTCAAATTATTACCGTTCCTTAAATACATTGTATGATCAGTTTAATTAAGAATAAATACAATATAATTACAGTATATATACAGGGAAGAGAATGTCGTTCATATATTATCTGAAACGCTAGAATCAACCAGCACTATTTGTAATCTGTTTGGGTAAAATTGGTTGCAGGTAGCCTGTGTTATTAAAGAGACATAATTGTGCCATGTGACCGTAGGCGGGAATCATACTTCCCTCGACAGTGTAACTGCATCCTAAAATGTGTTTATTGAGCTGAAAACTGTTATATGACTGAACTCTGATTACAAGTTGATAAGTACATATTGACACAATTCCTGTTTTTACAAAAATCTGCTTTATATGTGCTGAAATGGATCTATTGTACACGCCGTATCTGTAAAAAAATCACCCCAGGACCTGGCTGGCTTTTAACGGTACACAAATGTTAATCTTGACAGGCAGGGTAAGTTCTTGCTAACAATATCCTTCTGCTCGTCCACAGCGTCATTCCACACATTAAAACACATTGTGAAGCAGAGCATATTGCTACGACTTTGTTGTTGTGAACGATGCTCGCCGCTTTGTTCATGCTCTCATTTACGGCACCAGGGCTGTGTAGAAGTATCAGATTATATTTTCAACAAACGCAGAGAACGATGCAAAATGCGAGGAGATATTTGGTGTATTTGTTGAAACGTGTATCAGTTTACAAATGATCTTGCAATAGCTGACTATACATTTAATGGGGGTCCCCCTTTTAGCCCCTCCCCCACTCCTAGACACATATAGTATTTCTAAGTTGTTTTGTGTGTGGAGTTATCAGGGCATGACAAACATGACCAATTAGCCATCGGCCACCTAAACATGACCTTAATATGGGAGATACCATTTTCGTTTGCTCAAGGGGCACATGAGTATCAGCCTAGTGTACAGAGGTCGTCTGAATAAAACATACGGCCACAATTCCGTTGCATACATATTTAATGCAATAGATTTTGTGGTCAAGTAACATACAAATGCTGTTGCGGTCTTGCAAAACTAGAAGGATATTCAGAAGAGTTGCACATTGTTTATTAAAGATAAAGTCTCGCAATTGCAAGATAAATGTGAGCAACAAACGACGTTTGGTCAGTGTGTGTCTTTTCACGCGAACAATGAATAAAATACTGGGGATTATTTCCACTCAAATTGAGTAAAAATAGTATCATGCACGAGGCTATTAGAAGCATTTACTGTGAAGCTGCGTTAGTAACAACATTGTTTGTCAGGCGTCTTTGGCAGCACTAGAATCAAATACTCAGAAGACCCGAACTGATTTGACCATAAAGGAATCATGAGTCCTGGGTCAATACAAATAATTGTTCATTTTGGTTGCTCCCGACCGACTCACCACCATCTTTGAGCTCAGATCAAAACAGTATCGCTCTGCAGTCCTCCGCAGCGGCGCCTCATGTCCGACCACATTGTGAAGTAGAGCATAGCGCTGTGGCTTTGTTGATACGAGCGGTGTTCGCACATTGTTTATGTTTCTATTTATTTATCAATTCTATTTACTGTGTTATTTGGAAGTATATGATTATTATTTCAACACGCACAGAATGGTTAAATAGCTATATGCGGGAAAATATTTGGTGAATTGAACAAAACAGTGTATTAGCTTATTTAGCTTGCAATAGCTGACTACACATTAATTACAGATCCTGCTGTGATATGTACAGAAAATGTACATATTAATATCTCTGGGTCTTTGGTCTATGTTTCCTATGCCTATTATCTGTTGGTATCAGTGTCTCAAGTAAATGAGACACACTCGCGTGAGCACAATGGTGTGTCCCATTGACCCAATAATTCAATAATAACAAGTTTTGCAAAATGACATAGAGTTATTGAGAAGTTACGGGCTCAAATCAATATTTATGCCGCAGTCAAATAAAACATTTTTCCCATGGCACATTTTTTGGCAATTACTAAATTCATGTAAACAATTGTAGTACTTGTAGTAAATGGTACATATCTATTGCTAATTCCATATTGTAAAAATCAATTTTTTTCTTTTTTCTTCTTTCTTTCACTGACAGGACGATTAAATTAAAATCCGGTCTACCAAGTAATTTAGCCAAGACCTTTCTCAGAAAATTTCATAGTGTAAATACATCTGCAGTCTATTCTCCGTAATTCAACATGATGTCCAGCTCAGCAGGGAGAAACATTCTGCTTCCAAGATTGTCCATTATTGTACATTGGGCCCTTTGTAGGGATAGTATAAATAGCAGGCAGGTAAGAGTTAAAATGGGTCCCCGTGAGACACAAACACTACATGAGACATGCAACAGCCAGCTTGGAAATGGACACATTTGCAGATACGTCAGCATGCTTAAGACGTCAACATGTTTTTGAATGTATCAGTGTCTCCTCCATTAATGTGATGTATGCATGTTGCCCATATGACTGTGTGCTTCCACTGTTGACACACCATCTGCCAGTCTGTAAATGCACACATCACCTACACCCCCCCCCCTCCCCTCCTTCCCCAAACTAAAAGAAAAAATGAGCAGAAACACAGAAAAATATAAATTAAATAAATAAACTGACGTTTAGTAGTGGTAGTGCCTTCTCCAGCGCTACTGTAAGTATTTTCCCTGGGTCATTTGCGATTATGTAATTACAACGTGGCGTGTGCGTAAACCTTAAAGAATGATTTAGAGTGCCGGGTTCATCTGAGCACATTAATCATCCCCGCGTTAATAGGTTTCGCCGCCGAACATCTCTCCCGGTGCACAGAGGGAGATGCCAAAGAGCGGCAAAGGGATGAACGTCGGACATTTTGCGCCTCGTTAGTCATCACTGGCTGCACTAGCAGCATGGACGTTTAGGGATTCAGACAGACATGCGGCCATTAGAAGGGTAACGTCAGGAAGTTTGTGCGTAAAAATACTGACGATAATCGTATCGTGGTAAACGTTCATTATTGGGACAATATGAATATTTTTACAAGTGACTTGAGAAAAGCTGTCTAGCTCACTTGTACAGTCCAGTTGTGTGGATTTACTATTTTATTGATTAGCCTGCATCTTTATAATCAATTACCACCGTGGCTGAAGGCCTGGCCTGCCCATTGCTTTGTCCCCCACATAAAAAAGCTACGGAATTTGTTCTGTAGCTTTGTTCCGCAAATGATTATTTGTGTTTTACAAATGTTTTGATCAAGTGATTCCAGTATAGCGTATATACAATTATTAAGTAATAATAATCTAATAAATAATTGTGATTATATTGTCTATGCAATTATTTTGGCCAGGATAATTCATGCCGTGAATTTTCCAGATGGTACCATGCCTATGGTGGTTCTCAAGCCTCGTCATGCATGTTGTAGACATCTCCCTGCTCCAACACACCTGATTCAAATGAATTGGCTGCTATAGTATCTGCTATTTGCAGAGATTGATGATGAAACCCTAGAAATTGATCAGGACCAGGGTTGGGAAGCACTCTCCGTAGCTGAGAATTATCACAAGCGACACAGTGGCCCTTTGTAGAAGACTGAAGTTTGAGACCCTTGCTTTAAAGTCACACGCATGATAGAGGTTCCCTGAACCTCAGTTTGGACCCCAGTTCACAACTTTTGTTTTTAACTGGTTGTAGGGAAATCGATAGAGAGGTAAACAACAACATTTTGACCTCAAGCTGAAAGTAAGAGATGGGCGAAAATGTCTACAGTAAATGTATTAAAGTATATACGCTTGTAAATGCACCTAACCTGGTAAACTCTTCTCTGTAAAGAATAAATCAAGATAGTTTCTGCCTCATACATTTTAATTATACACAACACAGTGTATTGATTAGCCTGTAGCAACTTGTGTGCAACCTTGGACAAATAGCATTTTAAATGATATAATGTTAAATCTTGACATTTGTCTACGCCAGCATATTGATTTCAGCCAGTTTAAAAGTATTCCCAAACATCAACTGTCGTTTTGGCACTACAGGCTGACAAATAAAAGTTTACAGAATTTCACGGTGGGCAAATTGATCTCATTTAAAGTGTCCTAAATCCTGGAATTACTTTATCAAATATTATTATTTAATTTTTCTAAATGGATTTGGAGTCACATTTGATGAATTTAAAGTGGTCTTATAATGTAACTGGCTTTTATGGCCGTGATCGCAGAGCGCTGCAATACAAAGCACTATTTAAATGTTGAAATAGCAGGTTTTCTGGGGCAATGTGTAGTTGTGCCTTTTGTGGACTGGTTGTTAGGTATTTCAAATTATTGGTTAAGATAACATTATTCAATTATAATAGTTTTACTATTTTACCTGAAAGGTAATTCAGGGGTTACAACTATAAAATCTATGACTTGAAAATATGTATTAAGCAGGTAGGCTAGTTTAGTACTTAATCTTAACAAATGTCCTCCATCTCAAACCTTGCAATTCTTTTAACCGCAGACACGGACAATATAATGTATTATAAACCCCTTGAAATTAAGTGTTTGTGTGTTTGTGTGTGTGTGTGTGGGGGGGGGGCACGAATGCTTACAAGATAGAACAAGGTAAATCACTCTGCTCCCGTGATTTACCCAGCGGAGAAGGCTAGCTGTCTAGAGCCGTGGCGCTGTAGTCTCAGTACTTGTGGTTGAGAGGTCTCCGTAGCAGGGATGAGTGGTGTGTTTTGCAGCCGGCGTGCCAGGAGCAAGGGGGGTTTGACTGTGATGCACACAGGCTTTGGCAGCTAGTCCGCGGCCTTGCCAAAACGTGAGCTGACACCGGGAGAAGACGAGGGCTTGATGACTGCAGACAGCGTCCTCTCCCCCCCCCACCCCTCCCGTACCGCGGAGCTCCCTCCGTGCACACGGCCATGGGAGCTAGACCGCGGGAGCGATGACGAGCACTTAGCAAAATGTGCTGCAGGCAGGCGGGGGGGGGGGGGTAGCCTGTAGCGAGAGGGTGGATGAAGGGCAGGTGGTGGTTTAATGGTTGCCAGAGAAATTTCCGACCCAGCGGGGAAAAGGCCGGTGCCGTGCCGCGCGCGTTGCCCGCCGTGAAAATCGGTTGTCAGGGCCCTCGCCATGCGGCTGTCGCCGAGCACCTTGAGTCTGGGGCGGCGTGTGGATGTCTGGGCACAGTGGCAACTAGTCAAACACACAAACACACACAGAGAGAGAGCTGCGTGTCGGAGGACGCAGAACGCTATGCTTCTGTTGGCGCGGTATTGGAGAGAGCGGTCGTGAGCAGAGACGAGGTATAAAAAACGCACAAGTAGTAGACGTAGAGAACCACAGCGTTGGAGAGAGACTGGTCAACTTATATGGACTAGTGTAGCCTGTAAGCTGTACCATCTCAAATACTTTCATATGGACAATGTTCCTTTCCCTGCTAGTTATAACGGGTTTAAGGTTGTAGCATATTGATTCTGTTGCCTGTTTAGAAGAGACGTTCCACTGGCCCTTGTCATTGCCTGATTAATCTGGGATATACTGTAGTTCCACGCTGTTTGGTTTTGGACTTGCTTATTTACCTCCTACATACTATAGATGTGGACAAAATTAACTAAACCTATTGATACAGCCAGATCTCTAGAAAATAATGAAATAAAAACACATTTTAAAACGGAAATGCATTATACTATCTTACACACAATGTATTATGTGTTGTGGGAGGACTATGTCAATGACAGGTTATTCTGTTTGCATCACTACCGCTGCACAAGTCATTTGTGAAAATGGTAACTTCATAGATGTATGGAACACCCAATGGCCCATAAAGACATCTCAACAGGCAGTTAACCATATGTTCAATTACAGTAGACACACAGCGAACACGCTTTGAAAAGAGTCTGCCTAATGTTTCGTGGCCCCGCGCTCCTGGTTGCCTCGGCAACACGCGTGCATGATTATGTGTGTTTATGGCCCTTCAACGTGACAGATGCCTGCTATTCGCCTTGCCCATGGGAACACAGGCAGAGCACAACACGTTCTCACTACAACTCGTCCAAACCTGCAGCTTGGTCAACGGCCTTTCTCGTAAATGTTCAAAGCGTTAGAAAGCCTTTGGCGTCGTAGGGTGAAGACTGTGGTCACTGACTGTTACGTCAACACTACGGAGTTACCACCACCGGTTTATTTTTAGCTACATGGACATGCAATCTCAGCGCATGTTTTAGCTCCTGGTTGTAGATAAATAATCAATATACAATCGTGACAAGTTAAAATGGAATTACTTGAAATCATACAATTAAATAGTTTCAGTTATATTTCGGTAGAGGCTATGTGTAGCCTATGATTTCAAGTAATTACATTTGAACAGGTCTCGATTGTATAGATTGTTTGGTTTATGTTTCCATTTACAGACGATGCAGTGCGGAAACACCAGATTATGTTTCCAGCAGCACTTTTGGACAGGAGATAGCCACCTTAACCAGTAGTCTGCCCTGCCTCAAGAGAGCCTCTGGCAGGACTACATAGTCATAGCCACCTTAACCAGTAGTCTGCCCTGCCTC
>JAODOY010082245.1:0-15116 GCA_025399855.1 Forbesichthys papilliferus | reverse complement strand
TTTACATTGCAGAAAAGTGTAATTTCTTCATTGTTGTCACATGAAAAGATATGCTCACATATTTGCAAATATGTGAGAGGGTGTACTCACTTTTGTGAGATACTGTGTATATATATGAAGTTAATATTAGAATCTTAAATGTTAGATTTAAAAAAACAACACATTAGGCAGATATGAAGGCTGGCTGAATGTGACGTGACATAATTTAACATAACAAAGGCAAAACATATATAATGGTGTTAGAATCAATGTAATTGAGCTCATTTTAAGTTGAGCTTCTCTTAGTAGGATTCAGTGACTATGTAGTTATTTATTACTTCTGAAAATGTACCTGACAAATGTCAGATAATAGTTTACTTACTCAATCAAATGTTTCACATTTTACTGTCCTACGCATTACTAGATTTGAGAACCTCCAGCTTTGAAGGCCCATCAACATAACACATTTCTTGACCATCAATGTACATTTGTTCTGTATCCGTAGTAACAAGTACTGTGACATTCTTACGTTACGTGACTAGATGTCTGACTTGAGTTTTCATCTCAGATAACATGGTGGAAGACATGGATGTAGATCTTGACAAAGATTATTTACAGGAGCTAAAAGAGTTAAAGGTTTTAATCACCGACAAGGATCTACTGGATCAACACAAAAGGTGGCATAGCTAATATGTTTGTCTGAGTACTTACATTTTTTTTTTTAATTTTGGGTTTGACAATGATTTTAGGAACATTTATTTTTATTTTCTTATTATTTCATTTTCTATTCAGCCTGGTTTGTACAGCTCTCAGAGGAAAGACTAAAGCATTTAATGAAATGGAAGCTAACTTTAAGGTAAGCAATATTACTTCATTAATGCCATTTATGTTACTATAGCCAACTTTAACTAATGCAACTACAGTTATTTGTAGAGAAATAAAAGTAGTATGTTTCCCCTCAAAGAATCTTTCCAGGGGCCTTGTAAATATTGCAGCAAAGCTAACCAACACAAAGGATGTCCGAGATTTCTTCATTGATCTTGTGGAGAAGGTAGATATGTGTTTATTTATTTGTTGGTGGTAGAGTAGCGTATGTGTGTGTTGGAGAAAACCATTTGGCCTTGCCTTCTGAGGTAATGTGTGGTCTGCTGGGCATCCTGCTGTGAGACTAACGCATGTAATAGCCCTTTCCTGATATTTTCTTTTCCAGTTTATTGAGCCATGCCGTTCGGACCGCTGGACAGCTGCAGACATGAAACTGTATCTCACCCATTACACCAACTCTGCACACATACTGGACACTTTTAAGTGAGTTCACAAGTGTGGTCCTACAAAGCACCACATACAGAGCATAACACTAACATTGAAAGGGTGAATTGCTTGATTTATACATAAGAATTATATCAGCCCTATTATGTCTGGTGCACTCTAAAATAATGCCTCTCGTGGCGATGTCCCTGTTTTACCAGTAGGTGTCACCCTCCTTCGTCTGTGATTTCTAAACTGTGGTTACCTTGTTTCTCACTGAGGCACTGTGGAATGTAGTTAACGGTTTACACAACCTCTCACCCCTACACACTTAACAAAAAAGATATTCATCCCAACTGTATTAAAAGAAATATGGACCCCTGCTTCGTTGGGCGAACAAAGATTGCTACATTTCGTTTTTTGCAACCAGGATTTCAAAAGTTATTATTGTATTATGTCTTCTGTTGCCACATTTATTTAGTCTCTCTCTCTCTCTCTCTCTCTCTCTCTCTCTCTCTCTCTCTCTCTCTCTCTCTCTCTCTCTCTCTGTCTTTCAGACATCAGGCTGTGTGGGACAGATATATGGGGGTTGTCAAAAGCTGTATCTTCAAAATGTACCATGACTGAACCATTTCTTCACGGACACCTCTTATTTTTACCCTTTTCCCGTAAGCTTTCCACCTTCCCCTTAGTATGTGCTTTCTGGGCCCTTCTGTCCAATATGTGTGATGAATTTGACCCCAGTGTAAGCCTCCAATGTGAATATGTTTTCTGCTGCGCTGTATCTGTAGCATCTGTACTGTATGTGTTTGTAAATAAATTAAACATATTTGCATTTAAACATTTTTGAATTTAGTGGGTTTTTAGAAGCAACATTTTTCCAGAAAACGAGCCAGATATCTGCCAGAGCCTGTGATTGATACACACTGTAGATATTAAACATAAACAACAAAGGACATAATTATTCCGATGTGGTCTATAAGACATTACTTCAGCGTTCTGCATGATACAGTTTATATGCCACGATACCAGTGACCATGCAGAAGTAATTGCTTAACATTGGTGTGATTTATGCGATATCTGGAGCTTATGAAATGAGGCCCCCAGTCGTGTGTGTGTGTGTGTGAGAGAGAGAGACATGTCTGTGTGTGGTCATCCAGGCGGTGTGGCGGTGTTGTTGAGTGATTGAGTGTGATTTTTAGCAAGGACCACCACCCACTGCTATCCCCAACAAAACGACAGCTGTCATTCCCCGTACCACCAGCAGCGCCACAATACAAACATTTTGGGTTTAATTAGGATTACTTTCGAAAACACTGTAAATAAATGTTTATAGCGGGGGGGGGTGACGAGAACAGATTATTTGAGGTATAGCTAAGTACAGCAAAAGGTACTGGATGTCTTATTATCACAACCACGCTTTGTTTTAATATGTACTCATGCAAACACAGTAAATATACAAATTCTATTGATCTCATTTGATTTACAGATTTATTTATTTTTGTTTTGGATAACAATAAGATAACATTGTTACATAAAGATGGGTGCAACGTTTGACCAATGATTAAATTGAGGAAAGGGGTATTTAAAAAAAAAAAAAGTTGTACAATTTACAAGCCAAATTTGAAAATCAAGAAAGAGCAATCCTAATCCAAGAAGAACCCAGTTTGGATGTTCAGAGAAATGAGCTATTGTAGGACATTTTCCAAGGCTCTCTCTTACTTTCTGTCTCTTGCCTCACTTCTCTCCACTCTCAAATCTTTCTCCACATTCCATTAAGTTTTCTCTACATGTCTATAAATATCCCCCATGTCAGCTTGGTTGGGAGCAAGGCAACGTTAGCTGCTTTGTAGCTGTACGGAAAAAAATGAAGAAAAGATGGCGGAGGTAAGTATAGATAAACGTACGTGCGTGAGTGTGTTTCGGGGGGAGGATAGGGGCTGTTGGCGGGGGGGCCTTTTAAATGAAACCAGGTGTGTTCTCTGACCAATGAGAGGAGGGGGGGAGGCTGGGGTCATGTGTGAATCTATGAGTTGTTCCGTCTGGGCTTTAGAAGGATTTGGAATCTTGGAATCTGGGCCGCAGACCAGGAATTTCCATCCTGGGGGGTCAAGAGAAGGGGGATGGGAGAGTGGAGCATGGCTGTGCAGGGGGCCGTGGGTGTGTGTGTGGGGGGGAGGGGGGGTTGCAGTAGGAATAGGCTGTACCTCTCACTCCGCCCTCTCCCTCCTTTCTGTCCCTCCCTCCCTTCCTCGCATGTCTTCAGCTGCGCCAGCTGTCTGTCTCCCCACTCACTCTCCCAGGGTGACCTAGGCAGGACCAGCGGGACCAGCAACACGCGCCAGCGCGGGAGTGGACCCCGGAAGCTTCAGCCCCGTCCGTGAGTGTCCTCTCTACTCGCTTCATGCATTTCATCCTGTGACTGTGCAGAGGCCGCGGGGGGGTTGTGTGTGTGTGCGTGTGTGGGTGTGTGTATGTGCGTGCGTGTGTGTGTGTGTGTGTGTGTGTCAGTGAATGCTGGAGAATGACCCCCGTTGAGCGTGCGAGAGCAGTCGCTTCACTAACCCAAGTTAACCTTTCAGCGCTGCACTCGGGGAACGCGTACACATCCCAGCTACACCACTGATGTGCGTAGCAAACCCCTGCTTTGCTTGGCTCTACAGCCGCGATAACACGGCCTACTATTTGCGTAGTGTTCTTTGTGGCTGTGTGCTTTAGTTCTAGTGTAGTGGCTGGGCCAGGCCGGCAGGATGAGTAAGAGAGAGTAGGTGTATCTAGTGCAAACGTCCCTCTTCTGTTGCTCAACATGTCACAATCCCAGTTTACTCATACAGTAGGCCCCAGGAAACATGTGATGATCTCTCACTTTAACCGAACTGCACTATTGACCGCGTGACCACACCAAAAATATATGCTAGTCGCTCCATCACCCAAAACGAGCATGCATTACACACACACACACACACACACACACACACACACACACACACACACTAGTGCAGTACATTGGCAGGCCATAATCTCTCTAGTCAAGACTCCCATTTGCTGTCTGCGTCCTGAGGCTGGAATGGTGGGTGTGATATGTTGGAGCTGTGTCCATCCTCTATGGTCACATCCACTGTATGCACTCAGTCTATATCACTGCGTTCGACCTCACTTTACCGCTGGTGTTGCAAAAGTGACCTGTGTCAGCCCATTTGTGCTATTTTAGTGAGCACAGAGGTGCGTTGAAATCGACACAGTTGTGAACGTTTGTGAACATATTCAAACAGTTTTCCGTTTGCTTTGAGTTTGCTGCATACAATTGCGAACTATCTGAGAAGGTAGTTCTCACGAATGCCGCTGGACTAAGGGTGACAGTATAAATCGAACAATTTGGAATGGTTACACAAAACATTCAGATGTCATGTTCAACAGGAAATGTTTGCCTTTGTTTGCCCAATTTGAACACACCTCTGTTTCGTATGGGGCACTGACACATGTTGATGGTGAGGTGACAGGGTTTAGAGGGTGAGCGGCCATCTTGAATGCACCCTGCTGCCTGTGTGCTGGAGCTGTTGCACGCACAGGCAAGCAGATCAGAACGTGGCAGGCAATGGAAACAGCACTGCCCCAGGTCTTCATAGGGTGGCATTATAATCCTGCAGGCTTGTTGTTTACTTATGCAGGCTGAAGCTAAAGACAGTGTATGCAGTTCATAGCGAGTCCAAGTGAAACAATGAACAGTGTATCCATATAAAAGGAAACATCTTTCACGGTTGAATTATTAACCGAGGCCAGCAAATCTATATTTACACTTTGACATGAACTGGTTTGGATTTGGTCCACGCCCCAACAAGGTGAACTTTAGCGGCCGCCTCCACCAAACATAATGAAGTTTGCGGTGAGGTCAGGAGGCCAGTGGCTGGAGGTTTTGGCCCCGACCATGTCTTCCGTGACCCATGGGGAGGGGGGGGGTTTCCCCAGAACTTGATACTGTGGGAAGCGCAGCCATAGCAGGGCATCCCAGCTGAGAATCGGAGCCCACATCCTCTCCTCGTGCATTCCGGAGGTCCACCTCTACTTGGACATCAGTGGTCAGAGGCCAGCAGTCGTCCCCCCCCCTCCCCATCCCCCCAACCTCAACCCCACTGCCCACTTTCTCGAGCCAGTCAGTGACTGGACGCTGGAGCAGGTGGTCAGCTTGTTATTCGGGCGGTTTTGGGGTCACATTTTTGTCAGTTGTAAGTGAGCCGCAGTGCTAACTTGGACCCTGGAGGAGTCACATACTGTGGCTGTCTGATTGCAAGCTGGGGTTCTGTTCCCGTCGCAGGAACGCTGGCTGGTTCCTCCAGCAGTGGTCACGCTTGACGTGTGATGTCATACATCTGGTATTTGACTTTGTCACTGAGGTCTTGTGTTTGTCTACAACAATAAGCTATTTGTACTATGTGGCCTCTTGATGTGTGTGTGTGAGCACATGCACGTAGACACCCTAGGAAGTCTGTGATTATAACGTTAGCCCACATATAGCTTGACTGGATCCTGCTGACATTGCAAACAACGCTTCTCATAAATGTCGTATTCTTGCTTCAAGCGACCTGTTGTTTTCTGCGCTTGGGGTGGATTAGGATGTCTGCGTGTTTGGCTCTTGTCAAACAGTCGGAACATTAATTGAGGGATGGCTATATCTCTTTTGGGGGGGATGGGGGGCATGGAAACACTGGCCTGCATGTCACACATTACATTGGCCAAGACAAGAACGTAATAGCTGTTTCTCACAAGGAGTTTCCTTGTGTGTGGACAAATAAATGCAGTGAAAAAACCTGTCTCAGGCACTACACTATTTTTTTAAACATGCAGACGGGTAATTGGCCAGATTTATGCACAGGCACCACACTTATACATGAAATGAAAGCTCAGATGTAGCTGTTTTGGCTCCCATTCCTAGGAGCTGTGGCTTGCCCGGGCAGCGGACACAGAGTTGTTTGTGAGGAGTATTTCTGTACTGTTGACTTATGTTATTTTCAGCCCAGGGGTGCACTACGTCATTATGTTTATGTTGTCACCTGTCGAGCAATCCATCCCATTTATTCCCGCCGGGTTGAAAGCAGAGGTGTTTAGTTGGCAAATAGCGAGCACAGTCCAAGATGGGTAAATACTTAACGTTTGGCTGCGTCGCGCGGTTTCAAGGGTTGATTTATCCCTTTCAGCTGGGAGAACAGCTTCTAGTGCCGAGCCCGCCAAGTGCAGCTAGTTCAGGTGGAACTGAAACACCATTGTGATTCCTTGAATTGTTAATCCATATCCCTGTTTAAATGTTCTTCTTCTTCTCTCTCCTCAGAAACTATACCACAAGTCAACGCCCTCTGTCATCTTCAGCTGAAACACCACTATCCGTGTTTGGATCTGTGTGTGCGTGTGTTTGTGTGTATGTGAGCGAGTGTGTGTGTGTGTGTGTGTGTGTGTGTGTGTGTGTGTGTATATATATATATATATATATACGCGTGTTGTGTGGGTTCGTGCACATTTCTCTGTGTGTGTGCGTGTGTGTTTACGTGTGTTCTGAGCCCGTCGATCCATACACGAGCATGCGGGGTGTCGGCGTGTCAATCCTGTGCGTGTGCGCGCTCCTCCACAGCGCTATTTCGCAGCCGCCTACAGAAAGTGACACCTACACGGTAAGGATGGACAAGGCCCTCCCCTTCCCTGTGCATGGCACTTATTTCATCCTCTTTTATTCTCGGCTCATTGTTCGCCTGTGTAATGCTGCCGTCGGTCGATACTGTTGTTTTACACTTTGGCTCTCCTGTCCCCTCTCTCCCTTTGCTTCACACTCCCATCATGCCTTCTGTTATCAAGCCATTGCAGTATTTCCATAATGAAACGCTCCGTAGTCGCGGTTCCGAGCCCTTACCTGGTTCTAGCACTGAAGATAAGTGATTTTATAAGAGGGGAAAAAAGACTATGCCCATATCATCTTATACAAAATAAAATTAGGTTAAAAAAAACACTATTTGTTTGAGAGAACCACTTCCTAAAGATGTGTGTATAGTGAGGTACATCCTGCAATGAGAAAAGGGTTTTCTTTTGTTGTTTCTCTTCTTTTTTTATACTGGAAGTGGTAGACCCCCTGCCGTGTGCTACATCTGCTTAACTCAATGAATAGGAAACAAGTCTCTCTCTCTCTCTCTCTCTCTCTCTCTCTCTCTCTCTCTCTGTAGGAATGCACAGACGGCTATCAGTGGGACCCTCAGACTGAGCGCTGCAAAGGTTCAAACACCCAGCTCTTCCTTATAACCAGTTTACATTGCATACCTGCCACTTACTATAGAGGAACAGCATTGAGCCCCCTCCCCCATCTTCCCCCCCCAGACGTCAACGAGTGCGACACCATTCCAGAAGCGTGCAAGGGGGAGATGAAGTGCTTCAACCACTACGGAGGGTACCTGTGTCTTCCCCGCTCGGCGTCGGTCATCCCAGCCCCGGAGCCCCCCAGCCAGCCCGTAGTCAACCCGTGTCCTCTGGGCTTCCAGCCCCAAGGGGACAGCTGCGTGGGTGGGTGTCTGGTGGAGGAGGGAGGGCAGGTGGCCACAAAAGGAGTGATCACCGTGTGTGTGTGCACACCTGTGTTTATTTGTGTGGGTTTATTGTTGATGCAAGCATATTTGAATAGGGCTTGTGGCACGGGCAGGCGTTTGGACGAATGGAAGCGTGTGATCTGTGATCTGTGTGGGTGTGAGTGAGTCTACATCCCTGGGTGGGGGGGTTGGCATTTGGAGGTTTCACGCGGGGACAGCTGCTCAGTAGACTCACGGTGAGAAGCCGGCTTGTGCCTGAGAGCTGCCGGGTGTCGGTGTGGACAGCATGAGGTGGCAGTGACTCAGCAATATGACATTCTCAGCTGCCGGGTGCGAAAGCAAAACGTGGCCTGGGAGCCGTAATGGTAGTCGTGAAATCTGCTCAGCATATCTCATCTGTCCGCGCTTCCACAACATGCGAGATTCACAAGTCACGTTCTGTTGTCCCACACACACACACACAGATGTGGATGAGTGCAAACGGGACGAGCACGACTGCCAGCCCAGCCAGGACTGCATCAACACGCCGGGCGCCTTCACCTGCCAGTGTCCAGATGGCTACCGCAAGGTTGGCACGGAGTGCATCGGTGAGCTCATCTCCTCCCTTCACCCAGTGACTGACTCAGCCTGAATCAGGATGCCGTTGCCACGCGACCTGGGCTGACCTCAGTCGTGGCTTAGACACTGTATTGCAGCGCGGATATGCAGATTACTTACTCTCTTTGCTTGTCCACCCATCTCTCTCTCCACTCCTTTATTTATTCTCTCTCTCTCCCCTTCCCTCTCTCTCTCTCTCTCTCTCTCTCTCCTCCCCCCCCCCCCCCTTCCCCTCTCTGACCCACTGTTGGCCTCCCTCAGACATCGATGAGTGCAGGTACAGGTACTGCCAGCACCGCTGTGTGAACGTGCCCGGGTCCTTCTCCTGCCAGTGTGAGCCTGGCTTCCAGTTGGCAGGAAACAACCGCTCCTGCATCGGTGAGTGGCCCCCAGGCACCTTCCCCCCCCTCCCCCATGCCAGTAAAGTCAAACGCGGGGGTCGCTACAAATTAAGACTTCCGCTATGGGAATTGTTGACGTCCAAAAGTAAACGACTGTCTTGATGTTCTTTCAGATGTCAACGAGTGCGACATGGGGGCTCCCTGTTCTCAGAGGTGCTACAACACCTACGGCACCTTCCTGTGTCGCTGTGACCAGGGCTATGAGCTGGGGCCTGACGGCTTCGCCTGCAATGGTACAGTGAGAGAGGTTGTCTTAGCGGCATGACAAAGCATTATCCAGGATGTTGTTCTGCTGGCGTTTCTCCACGTTGACATCAAAACTAAAAACTTAGTTTGAACCGAAACCCTTGTTTTTATTATTTGTCACCTTATTGTTTTCATGTGATACGTGTGTACTTACTTCCATTGTATGGATCTGCTCTGTTCTCATGGACAGACATCGATGAGTGCAGCTATTCCAGCTACCTTTGCCAGTATCAGTGTGTCAACGAACATGGGAAGTTCTCCTGTGTGTGCCCGGAAGGATACCAGCTGCTGGGCACCAGGCTGTGCCAGGGTGAAGACATTCTCCTCGCACCGAGACCACTGTGTCTAACATCTGTGCAGTTCACACTCTGTGTCACAAGCGTGTCACAGAACCTCTCCTGTTCCCCCAGATATAAACGAATGTGAAACGGGTGAGCACCAGTGCACAGACTCGCAGACCTGCGTAAACATCCACGGAGAGTACCAGTGTGTGGACAACAACCGATGCCAAGACCCGTACATAAAAGTGTCTGATAAGTAAGTGATGACCCTTCACTGTGCGCCATAGTCCGCCCTGGGACAGGCATGGATACGAGCAGACACCTTTTCACCATTACTAAAACATGTGCTGGCAGCCAACTCTAAACATAATCAGCTCTGCACAAATTGCATGATCGCTCTCATGACATTTTCCACGTATTTGTCCAATGTTGCAACGTTTTCTGTTGAATATGGTCCACCACAATTACAGAATGATTAGGAGTATGGAGAGACTGTGGAATTAGTAACAGGTGTCCATTAATACTTGAAGGACGATTTCTGAGAAAATATTATTTTTTGAGGGGGGAACATATGGGGGGGAAAATGGCACCTGTTCAAATATCATTTTAGATATCCATCCAAATCAGGGAATTATTTTCCTCATATTTTCATACGCCCTCTGCTGGATGATTTGTAAATTGCGTTCCACAGATGTGTTCTGGTAGTGTTAACTGTATGTACAGTATAATACAGTCTGTTGTAGACAATGTTGACACTGCATTGAAAGTGTCACTTGTATCAAGGGGCGGTCACCGTTGTGCTGTGTGTTGTGAGTGTGACCAAGGTCCACTGTGCTTGCAGCCGGTGCGTGTGTCCAGTTAGCAAGCCCGCGTGTCGAGAGCTCCCCTTCTCCATCGTGCATCGCTACATGAGCATCACCTCGGAGCGCACCGTCCCCTCCGACATATTCCAGATCCAGGCCACCAGCGTGTCCCCAGGGGCGTACAATACGTTCCGCATCCGCTCCGGTGACGACAACAGGGAATTCTACATCAGGGTGAGTGCAGAGAATGCAGCCAGCGACGGCCTTTACATTCAGGGTTAACTGACGAATTGAGCTCTTTTGGTAAATGCAATTCTTTTGCTGGGACTACTCTAAGGAGCTGTATTTAGCTTTATCTGGTTTCCCCAACAGCAAATCAACAACATCAGCGCCATGTTGGTGCTGGCGCGTGCCGTCACAGGGCCTAGGGAGTACACACTGGACCTGGAGATGGTGTCGGTCAACCCGCTGCTCAGCTACCAGAACAACTACCAGACCAGCTCTGCGCTCCGGTTGTCCATTTACGTGGGGCCGCACACCTTCTAGAGAGAGGCTCGCCAGGCAAACAGATGGAGGCGGGGTGGGGGTGGGGTGGATTTAGGGAGAGAAACACACACAAAGTACGAGGCGATAAACGATGTGTAGAGCAATACGCAGTACCAGTCCAACATGGTCAAAGCTGTTCAGCCAGTCACTGTGATAAGATGCTAGGCGCTATGCTAGCTTCATCTGCCACACTGTCTCACCTCACCGTTCAACCGTGGAAATGTATGAAATTAAAAAGATACAATTCAGTTTGAACAATTGGTGTAGCATTAAATGTCACATTATTATTGATAGACCCGATTTAAATGATTAATGTCTAGTGCAGCAACTGTCACTTATTGTGTTTGTCCTTTTGCTGGCTTCCCTCTGAGTTTAGATATTTAGCGTTAGGTTTTGTCTGTGTTGTTTTGTGGTCAGTTTTGTATAAAATATTTGTATTATTTGGTGGGATTAAATATTGTTGTGTAATGTACTTTGTTTTCACAGAAAATGTGTTTTCTTTTTGTAATCTGTCATCTTACAAGGGTTTGTATGTACCCTTATCTACAGTTTAATGATAACAGAGCCCTTGTTTCAGGTAGCCTGTTATTTCTGTTATGTTTTTCAATGTTTCAATCCAAGTGTCATCTCAAAATGTCAGTTGTTTGTTGATTGACATGAGTCAATAACCACTCAGATCAGACATTTGCTTCCCCTTAATTCACAAATCCTTCAGTCACTCATATCCAAACTCTATTGATATTAGTATTTTGTTAAATTGTTGATCATTGTCTACAATTTGGTCCTAAATAAACATTATACATTGAAATTAAAATGATTGTTACAGCTAAATTTATTAGTTTCTCTGTATAGTCTTCTCATTACTGAAAGTTGTCCCATGCCCCTGGTGTTCTTTACCCTCTAATATGAGCCAGCCAGTGAGCTTTTGTTTCTGTCCCACACATTTGAACTGTGCCCTTTCAGAAATTAAAATAAACCTGTAGTGTTGTTTCAATCATGACCCTTTATATCTCAAAATACACTAATAGAACAGCATCAATAATGCACGATGGAAGATGAAAATATCTATAGTTTGTTTTATTCACAATATATTTTTTTATAATGTTGGCAAACTTGTATTAACCTAACAGATAAAGCTGAGACGGAAAGAGAAGGTAGGCATAATATAGATGAATATATCAGAGAAAGCTAGTAAAATGCCCTGCTATGTTGCTAACTATCATTTAAGACATTTACAGGCACCAAAGCGATTTGCAGCATGTAGCCTACATTTGCAACGCGCGTCATACGTAACGTAGCCAAAATCTTTTTGCATGGAGTTATATGAAGCCTCTGAATGACCTCAAACAACAGGCGCCTTGCTATCCCAATTTACACAAAAATGAGAATTAGTGAAAAGAAGGGGAAGCCCTTATTTTACAGTCCTCTGCTGTTTGCTCCGCCCTTCAAAACACTCCCCCGCCCCACTGTCCTCATGACTCACGTTTATGCTATGGTTTATATAATCGGAACATACCAATTTTATCCGCAAGGGGGCACTATAATACACAGATCTCATGTCAGAACCTTAGATCAGAGTCAATTTGGTAAACTGCTGTAGATAACAAAAAATACAATTTTTGTAATCGAATACATCTAACCAACAAGACAAACTTTCTATGAATATGAACATGAACAAGGTTAACATCATACCTAAAACACAGATATATTTTTAAATACATGGTTGCTATAGCATAATGACTGGAGGTTGACACTTGAGCATCTTGTCCCAGCTAAGCTGTGCAACGACTCCTGCATAGGACTAAACATAATATCTTGTTTAGGCTCAGGGGGTTGGGTTGGAGGGTTCATGCTGGGTTTTCAAAGTTGTCAGAGGAATGGCGGTTTAGAGTGCAGTAGGGTAGGAGGTTGTGTGGGGCGAGAGAGAACGTGTGTGTGTCATAGAACTACACGGTGCGTGTGCGCGGGCGTAAGCGATGCATATGCGTGCATGTAACTGCTCTGCAGGACCGTTGGTAGTCCCTTGGCTTTTCCTTTTGGCTCCAATGCAAAGTAATACCTGACTAAAATAGAAACACGTTAGCCGGCCCACTGTAAAAAAAAAAAAAAGAATATTTCTGTGTATAAGCTACATGTTTACAGATAATAATGTAGACTATGTGATATGATAGTGAGTCTGTGAGTGGCAGCGCCCACACATTTCAGTGGGCGAAGCATTTGGCATGGCAGAGGGGAGTGAGAACCAGGGTATGATCTCATTTTTTCGGCAAGCTTGGTCCTGTGTAGACCACTGCAGGGGAGGGCGTGGGACAGGAAGGGCATGTCCTGCCAAGTGTGGCCCAGCCCCACTTATATGGACCGGTAGTACAATAACTAGAGAGTACGGGCGTGTTTCCACCTCTGGTTTCTTGGGATGAGTACAACCTGTTCTTTTGCTTGCTGTAGGTAATGTTCTTGTGGAATATGATCCTGACTGGACTGCTGCCTTGGTCTGTCCCATTGCATAGTGAGCTACAAAAGCCCTTAACGCTTCTCCCTTCACTACACTACAACAACGGCATTATATTTATCAATGGAGGACTGGAGTGGAGTGTCACTCTCCTCCACCCACACCTCCCAGCACGCATGTTCATTAATGAACAGAGCTGGCAGTATAAACTATGTAGCATTAAAAAGAGCCAGAGGCCTGAGTGAGCATTAGTCTTTGCCTTGCTATGTATGGAGGACGATCACTATCACAAATGTCCATTGCCTATACATAAACAGTAACACCTATCACCTAACACCCGTCACAAATAGAAACTTGTGAAAATAGTAAACAGATGGGGGGTGAGTAAGATACCCAACCATTGGTTGACAAGTACTTTTTTTTTTGTCACTGAAAACCGGTTTGCCACCCGCCCAAGCAAAAATGATCTGTGTTAAGAAGGTTGAGACCCAGATTAGACATCTAACCCGGTTGGATAACACAAAGTAGCACAACAAAGTAAACACTAATGGAAGTAAAAAGTGCCTTGGGCAGAAAGCATGACTGTAGGATGGAATTAATGAATTACCTCTAGTCTGTGAGAGGTAGCCCAATATGATTCAATTCAACAAGAGAAGATGTTTTATTTTTTATGCAATTCAAAAACATCCCGTATAGTTCAACATGCGTGTGTGGTGAGGGTCCTTGCAGCATATTTGATGCAGGTGCTCTCTGCTGGCAGGGTTGAAAACATCACTAAAACAGTGAAATACGCAGTAGGCACTTAAGGCTTCTTTGGCAAAATGCCAAAGAGAACAATTAGAACAGACAACAGAGGCACCAACACATCTCCTTGGAGAGTGTATCGAAAATAGATTTCCAATATGGAGGGACAACACCAAAATGTGCAGATGGTTGTTCGGTTCCCTTCCTGGGTTGTCTGACGATGTTATATTATAGGCTCACCACCATGCATATGTCAATACAATACAAGACCCAGCACAACATATAAACTACTAAACTATAGGTTTATGATTAAATGTTGTGTAAATGTTCATGATTCCAAACAATGAATAACATCATAAAAACATAATGTAGGCTAAATGGCGACTAATAAAGTGTAGTTAATTCCATGTCAAAAACATTTTCAAACTGGTAATCAGAGAATTAGTGTTAACCTATGTTAAAGAAACCGGAAATGTTTGAAATCAATGGGATTTAAGGAAAAAACGGAATGTGTTTGTTTTGCGTGTTCTAAGTGGCATAGGCTAATTTTTTAAAACATTAAAGTTCCATCACACATGCTATTTTACAGGTTCATATCCTTCTATTTCAACCTGCTATAAGAAGTTCGCATTGAGTGCTGCTTCCACAAGCACACTTTTTTGTTACTTCATTTTCTACCATCTTGCTATCAATACGTGTCTGCACCGTGACCTCTATTGTCCCTGGCCCTCGAACACTGATGACACACGGAAGCTACCGGAGTGAAAAAGCAGACTATAATAGAAACAGGTATATTGATTGATATCTATCAGCCTGCCTCAGCCTTTTTTTTTTCCTTCTTCTTTTATAGGCCTACTGAAGTAGGCTAGGTCTTGCCATTTATAATATGAATTATATATACATTTATAATGTAGGCTCATTTGATTAATTTAAATGTGATGATCAAAATCACTAATACTAATAGATGTATATGTAGGTCTGACATGGGTTTAGGGAAAATGCAGAATGCACAGTATAATGTATACTAGAGGTCTAGCAATTGCTGCTGCTCTCTGGGGGAAGAACTATGAAATACACTCATATGCATGATTCACCAGAGGATTACCAGAGGATTCATAGGCCTAAGTAATGTTTTTGAATATCTTATCTTAACCATCTTTTTTTAATTTTATAAAAAAACATTTTTTATTTGAAGACAAAACATAACAACTTAAACCCCTGTGCATCACAGTCTAATTTAGCTCAATTGCTGCCGGCATATA
>JAODOY010082213.1:0-15121 GCA_025399855.1 Forbesichthys papilliferus | reverse complement strand
ATGCCGAATATTATATATTTTTAACTGATGACTTTTAAAGAAATTCACCCCCCGTAGCGTTGGCATGAACGAGGAGACTAGCTACAGAGACCAAACTCATTTTTTTAACCAGGCTGTAAACATGTTTATGTTTAAGTCGGACATTTTAACATTGTAGTCTATGGGGATTGACTCCCTTTTGCAGCCAGCCTCAACACAGCAATGTGTTTTTTAGCATCATAACAATAAATAATATACTGTATATATTTTTAGCGAAACATTAAATTACACAGATATTGTGATTGTGAAACAAAAATGCCGATATCAAAATAACTAATACAAGATCCACGGGTGCAGCAGCCTGCTGTACAGTATTGGACATCGCCTAGTGCCCTGCTAAAACATCCAGCATTGCTGGTCACCGGCATAAGGTATGTTTTGCATGCTGGAACCAGCATGGAATGCTGGTTTGCTAGTACCCCGGCATCCCGTGCTGTTTGCTGGTGTACCAGCTAGACCAGCACTACTCCAGCACTAACCAGTATGAACCAGTGCATTTGATCATAGTGCCTTTAACCACTAACCTATAATCATCTTAACTAGAGGGTAAACTAACGCATAAATGTAATTATTACGCTTAACCAGAGCCAGATGAGTAACCTAACTCAGTCTTTGATCAAATGCACCATCTTGAGCAAGAGGCTCAATATTCTGTCTGTAAAGTTAATACTTTACTACAAGTTATTTCTTACTAAATGACAATCTGCATGTAATCTAGTAGAACGTAATTACTGACATAAATCAGCTCACTGAAACAAAAATTAATTACATTTTAAATGTTGGGATTCGAACCGGCAAACTCGCTTATTACATGTGCAACGCTTATCATATTGATCTAACTATATGGAATGTGGGAACTGATTTCTTTTAATCATTTTGGCTATGTGACAGAGGGACACAAATTAATAAAATGATCTGGATCTTGGATTCTGAAAGAGATTCAAAGACAGTGAGTAAGAATTTAGTGAGTGACGCACATAATCATTTATCCAATCAGAGGCAGAATAGGGTGGGTAATGTCGTGGACATATTAGGATTCGTAATTTCGGCGAGGCATACGCGGAAAAGGTTTAAAGCGTTACAGTCATGTGACATCAATTGTTCGTTATGATTGGTTAAACCAATGTCATTGCTTGGCTAAGTAAAAAACCTTGAAGAGAAAAAAAACTAATGTTACATTTGCATGTAAATACAACAGGCAATAATATTTACATCTGAAAGATTATTGAGGTTTGTCCATATATTGCACGATAAGTCAATATAGTAATTGTCATTTTGGGTGGTGTGACTAGAGCAGGGTGACAGGTGATCCAAAAGTTGCTGGTTCGACCCCGGCTAACTCCTCTCCAAGTGTCGAGGTGTCCTTGAGCAAGGCACCTGGTCGCACCTTGCGTGGCAGCAATCATCATCGGTGTGTGAATGTGTGAATGTGAGGCAATACTTACTGTACAGCGCCGGAAGGTTAGGAAAGCGCTGTATAAATGCAGGCCATTACCATCGTGACGGCCTACTTGTGACTGAGTCCGAGTAACAACTGAACTGACCAATCAGCGTCATATATGATCGTTTCGGGCGTGATGTAGGTATGACGACAGCAAAAAACACTTGAAAACAACAATGACAGACAGATGGTTCATCCAATCAACTGACACGTATTTTTTCAAAGTTCAAAACGTTTTAATGGACTTGTGACTAACAATCCATGTGGCCTGTCAGGTTACTTTTTATGATCTTGCGGCAAATTTTTAAAAAAGAAATCCAATTGCGATTACAAAACACACCGTGCATTATGTGTGTGTGTGCGTGTGTGTGTGTGTGTGTGTGTGTGTGTGTGTGTGTGTGTGTGTGTGTGCGCGCGTCACAGGACAGGACAGTGAAGGCCAGCTTCGTGGAGTACACAGTGCAGGAGTGCCCAGAGGGCGTGTCCAAAGGGGGCACCTGCCAGCGTCTGACTGGGCAGTCAGACACCGAGGTACGGCACACACTGCACAGCAACTGGCATAGCAACCCGCAGGAGATGACTGGAGCTGCATTAGACACCTCATACATTATTAGTTATAGTAAAAACTGTATATAAAATACATACAGTAAAATGCACAGAATACATGCTGTATATAAAAATACATTATACGTATACTCTATATATAAAATCCGTATAAAATACAGTATATACTCTACATAATACATGCTGTATATAAAATACAGTATATACTCTACATAATACATGCTGTATGTAAAATACATTATACGTATACTCTATATATAAAATCTGTATAAAATACAGTATATACTCTACATAATACATGCTGTATGTAAAATACAGTATATACTCTACATAATACATGCTGTATGTAAAATACATTATACGTATACTCTATATATAAAATCTGTATAAAATACAGTATATACTCTACATAATACATGCTGTATGTAAAATACAGTATATACTATA
The DNA here is from genome assembly GCA_025399855.1 of Forbesichthys papilliferus. Lineage (NCBI taxonomy): Eukaryota > Metazoa > Chordata > Actinopteri > Percopsiformes > Amblyopsidae > Forbesichthys > Forbesichthys papilliferus. The sequence goes on along the minus strand of JAODOY010082213.1, from coordinate 12,630 downwards.
CATAATACATGCTGTATATAAAATACAGTATATACTCTACATAATACATGCTGTATATATAATACATTATACGTATACTCTCTATATAAAATCTGTATAAAATACAGTATATACTCTACATAATACATGCTGTATGTAAAATACATTATACATATACTCTATATATACAATCTGGATAAAATACAGTATATACTCTACATAATACATGCTGTATATAAAATACAGTATATACTCTACATAATACATGCTGTATGTAAAATACAGTATATACTCTACATAATACATGCTGTATGTAAAATACATTATACGTATACTCTATATATAAAATCTGTATAAAATACAGTATATACTCTACATAATACATGCTGTATGTAAAATACAGTATATACTGTACATAATACATGCTGTATATAAAATACAGTATATACTGTACATAATACATGCTGTATATAAAATACAGTATATACTCTACATAATACATGCTGTATGTAAAATACATTATATGTATACTCTATATATAAAATCTGTATAAAATACAGTATATACTATACATAATACATGCTGTATATAAAATACAGTATATACTATACATTATGCATGCTGTATAAAGTGACCCCATCTTAAAGGATCTGTGCTGCGCCATTTATTAATTTTAAATTGTGAATTATTTAACTGATAATATTTGCTAAAATGCTGATATGACAAAGATAGTTTTTTGTCACTGAAGCAGAGATCCCACTTTTGTGGTTACTAGAGCCTAATCCAAACCCTAACATGTTTGGATTACATGTTGCTTGATTACGTGTTGTCTGGATGTCAACATGTGATCCAAACCCTAACATGTTTGGATTACATGTTGCTTGATTACATGTTGTCTGGATGTCAACATGTGATCCAAACCCTAACATGTTTGGATTACATGTTGCTTGATTACATGTTGTCTGGATGTCAACATAGAATCCAAACCCTAACATGTTTGGAATACATGTTGCTTGATTACATGTTGTCTAGATGTCAACATGGAATCCAAACCCTAACATGTTTGGATTACATGTTGTCTGGATGTCAACATGTAATCCAAACCCTAACATGTTTGGATTACATGTTGTCTGGATGTCAACAGGAAACATAAATAGTTTACTTCCTTTATTTACATGTCACCTCTGTGTATCCCCTCCCTCTACGCCACACCCATTGTCACAGACGGCAGGTTTCTGCACAGGTTCTGTGCGTGGAGACATGAACATGGATCCCGACGTGAGAGTGTCTTGTGAGATTTACAAATCACAGGTACAAGAAACATTAAAAACTGGCTATTGTGTGTGTGTGTGTGTTTATTCACTTTGTTACGGGCCCTGGATATCACTGAAAATATGGACGTTTGTGAATGGTCAGCTGTGGCAGTCAAATTAGCTAGGTTGCACTAAAAAGTGCATCATTTCGGTCATAAACATGCCTGAATGAAGGTGACATTTACTACTCACATTGGCAGCAGTCTCCAAAGAGACTTAAGCTCAACGCACACTGTGAGTAACTTTGTACAAGTAGCTTTTAACTGAATGATGATGAACCATTTAAATGAAATACAGCTCTGAAGTTGTCATATACAGCAGCTCATCTGAAACTATAATGCTATAATTAAATATAGGGGCCATTACCATGTAATATATAAACATAGGAAAGGGCCAGAGGATTCTGGATGGTTAAAAGACTATTCTTTTTAAATAACGTGTACTGTTTGGTCCCAAATACGTCATGGTGGTATTTATTTATTCAGCGGAGTGAAGTACAGCGTAATCTCAATACGCTAATATAACTTCACTGGGTCCTCTGCCTCTGTAGAATGCCGACTTCGTGAGACCGCCGCCCCCTGGTGGTGAAGGCCCCACTCCACCCCCCTTGACCCCGAGCATGCCTCCCGTCATCAGCGACCCAAAAGTCAATTTGTGGGCCTTCCCGTCCGAGGGCCCTGCGATGCCGGCCCCCGGTGTTCCTGCCAATGAGCCGACGGTCGTTGACCTCGCTCCCGTTGACCCCGCGCCCTTTGACCCCGCGCCCCTCGTCCCCATAATGTCGTCCTCATCCTCGTCCAGCGAGTCGGCTGAGGAGACGCCCGGCGACCCCCGCCCGCCGTGGGCCGGGCCCTCCGCCGCCTCGTCCTCGGAGGAGGCCATGCTGGAGGGCGGCCCCGTGGCCCTTCGGCCGCCCTCCGGCTTCCGCTACCAGCAGCACCATCGGCAGCGGAGGAGGAGTCGGAGGCAGGCCCTGTCGGAGACCACACCCACTCACACTCCTGTCTTCCTGGCTGACTTCCCCACCGGCCCCTCCCCCTTCAGGTCCTGCCCCGGCCCAGCCCGGTACACAACCGTTTAGCCTCATGTAACTCAGGAGGCTATGGGTAGCATGGCTGGGAAGTAACTGATTACATTTCAGTCAGTTACATATATCTGGAAGTAACTGATTACATTGCAGTCAGTTACATGTACCTGATTACAAAATAAAACGGTAACTATCCATTACATTACCAGCTAAATCTACTCATATTACTGATATTTCTGAAAAATGTGATTATAAAATCTAGGACTACTTGCAAATGTATAAGTGATATTTTGCAGAAGACAAATGCATAAAACAATTGTCTGTTCTCTTAATGACCTTTCAATAACTGAAAGGAAAAAAAAGTCATAATAATATTTACTATATTTACTATGAGCTAATGACTTATTATAGGGCCAACCTAAATTCAGTGGGTTATCTTCATACATTTTACATAGATAGCCTACTGATGCCCAGGGCGATCTGAGATGGCACCATCATCTTTCTAAACTGATTAAGCAATAAAAGTCCTTGTTTGTTAACAATGTTGTGTATGTGCCTGTGTCTCAATGTGTCTGAATAAAACCGCCGTTGGCATTTAGGCCCACGTGTTTCAAGTGAACTGGGGTCAGGGAGTCCTGAGGTGCCGCCATTACATTGAAAAAGTGGAGTGAATCATTCTGGAGAAAGATTGATATTTTAACTAGATAAAAACGAAAACAGTAAAATCCTTTTACATTTAAAACACATTTTCAAAACTAGGATATATGGTGCAGACCGCACCATTTTGTTTATGTTCCTACTTACAAAGCCAGGGCTGTGTAAACACCATATTGGCCTATATTTCTAATGTGCAGTGACGCACAAGGGCAGCTGTGTGAAACATGAGGCGATATTATTTAACAGTGTATTAGCTACAATTGCTGACCACCCTTTAATGTAGCTAATATAATGCATTTCAAGAAAATCCTATTCATTTTCTCCATTGACTTTTCGCGAATCCTCATTGTAGTATACTGGGATTTCACTAGGAGGAACTATTAATGTTGCATTACTTGAGACGGGGACTGCGGGAAGAAGTACCCGGTGCACGGTGTGTAGTCACCGCTCGAATACACGTGTTGTGATTAGTCACCTTCCAGTCATTTAGCCTAACTGTTCATCTCTTACGGTAATTAATTTCTACCTAGGATAGAAGTTACTACTGTAGACTGACGGTGTACCGGGCACTTGACATATAACGCGTCACACAAATAATACGTCACGGTCAAAAATGTTATGAATACTGTTGCGGAGAACATGTTGTCCCACTTCCAGTCAAATCATATTGACAAACATTAGAATTTTCCTTTGGACAGGATTACACCAAGTACCGCACCGAGCCTATGTATGAGTACCCTTTTAAAATGGCGCCGGGAGAAGACATTTGAATAAAGGGATCTAGCAAAAATCTTACAAAGGTTTTAATTACATAAAAACCCATCGAAGTATTTATAGAACATTTTATTCGATACAAAAACTGTTTTTGTATATATTTTAAACGTATGACGTAGACAATGTTTTTCTCGCGAAAAGCACTGGTGTCATTTTTTTTTGGCACGAAGTCAATTAATGTGTTAAATTACGTCAAACTATTTATTATAAATAAACATGCAGTTTAATTACTTTACAATCATGATAAAAACTGTCGATTTTGACAATTTGTCTTTTCTTTTAATATAGTTTTATGAAAATGTAACGTATAAAACTTACTACAATGAGTCTGATTCATGCAGACATAGTAAACTACCCTGTTAATTTATTTCTCACTTAATTATTTTAGAAACAATGGATGATTATGAAATTCTTCAAGAGATGGGTGTGGGATCATACGATAGAGTTTTCAAGTGTGTTGATCAGAAAACCAGCATGCTTGTAGGATCAAGGAACATTTTCTTCGTGACTCAAATAGCATGTGCTACAGGTACGGTCCATTAATAATGTAGCCTAACATAAAAAAGATTCTAAAGAAGAAATACATTGGTATGAGTTTGCATATTCATGGTGTCATATTCATTTGAAACTTAATACACAGCGGCATAAATGCCCTCTGCACCCCAGAAATATTCACTATTGTTGATACTTGATCATTTGCACATCAACTGTAAATCTAACACACCCATTATTAATGTCAAGGTTAATGTCAGTCAAATGTAAAATAACCTGACTTTAAATTTTATGTCCATGTAAAAGGGATATGCGCTGGGCCGGTTCTAGGGCGCTTTAAATCTTATGTGTTAGTACCTATGTACGGCACAATATGTACATTATTATACATAGTATTAATGCTAGATTTGGCTTGAAATAGTTATGCTTCAGAGGAGGCGCAAAGGAAGAGAGGAGGTGCAGAGGAAGAAGGATGAGAAGGAGAGGCAGCAGGCAGCAGTGCAGGAGCATGGAACACTGTGCTATCTGCAATAGTCAGTTTTCTCCATCTGCTGAGGAAGATGGATTGGATGAGTGGGTCCAGTGTGACCTCTGAACTCTGGTTCCACCTCACTTGCCTTGAGCTAGCCAGTGTGGTCCTGGTGAGTGGTACTGCCCGAAGTGTGCTCTCACAGCAGTGAGAGGAGGTGCGAGAGACAGGCAACTGACCCCATCCACTCTACATGTTTTAACTTTTTTGGTGTTCAATTACTGTTTGATATCTGTTCAGTTAATGTTCCATTTTTATATCTTGTGTGTTTGATGTTATTTGATGATGCATTTATAAACTCACTTCTAATGTAAATAGTTATTTTTTGGGAGGCATAATGGATCAGCGTTCTCGCTGCGCTTCCATCTCATGCAGGGAAGCTAATGGTGCTAAAATATAAACGTTATAATATAATGGCATTATTTTTGTCTTTCAAGAAACATGCCTGTTGTGACTGGACACTCCTATTAAAAACACAGGGAAAGACATCTAAATGCAATGGAGCTTCCATGTGTTAAAAATAACCCTTGTTTCCTGAATGCACTTAGTACAAATACACACATACAGTCTGATTCTGTATTCTAGTATTGTTCTGTCTTAACAGAAGTAAAAGCAAGTGTCTCCTTTGGTTATAGTAGCCTAATAGAATAATTAATTTTCTTATAGATGTCTTGTAGAAGTATCCTGGGTTTTATATTTGAAGTTGTCAGTAAAACATGTTTCCACCTGTTTGTAAGGATAGGCTAACATATTCAAAGTTTGTTATATATGTCCTCAAAGTATCCTGCAAGTGTTTTATGTTTGAAGCTGTCAGTAAAACATGTCTCGACGTGTTAATTTGGAAGGATATGCTAATATATAATTACGTTTCTTATATGTCTATAAAGTATCTCGTAAGTGTTTTATATTTAAGGTTGTCAGTAAAACCTGTTTACATGTGTTCTGAGAAGATCGATCCCTGGTGTAGAGAATAACATATTACGGCGTGAGGTACATCATTTCACAAAGACGGCGAAAGCGGCCAATTTGGTATATTATTGGTCCAAACGCATGTCGATCAAAGCTTCTTGTGTTGCCAAGGTGATGCTATTACATTAGCTCTAGCTTAATTAGTTATTGTAGGAGCCTCGTTTAAAGTCGCTGGACGTCCGATTCTGTATGTTACACCGTGAGTCTACGATGCATGTATATAAAGTGTTTTAAGCTTGGAACCAAGCCAAGCAGCTACGATGTTATGAATCGATTATGCTGGTTAAATAAAATATATTTTGCTCTGGATTGAGCCCGTGTGCGGAGAATTCACGGCGAGTGTTGATGACGTTTTCATGCGACTTGTGCGAAGCAGGAAGAAAACATCAGAGGGTGAAGAAGAAGGGTAACGTCCACGTCTATGGTGACGACAAGCTGCTGCCAACTACACGAAAGAAGAAGAGCCAGACACCGAGGAAAATGGCTAACTGGAGAGACGACGAGATTCGTGAACTTCTGTCAATAAGGTCCGACGCCGAAATTGGCAGGCAGATCCATGGGACGGTAAGAGACTCGGTCGTTTATGATCAAATTACGAAACGGCTACGTGGACGCGGTGTAATCAGAAGCAAGGCGCAGGTAACCAGCAAATTAAAAGGACTCAAAAGGCAGTACAATCAAATCGCATATCAAAATGGCAAGAGTGAAAACGACCGCAAGCCATGGTGTTATTTTAGTTTGTGCAATTCTATTTGGGGTTCTAGTCACACGACGAATCCTGTAGCTTTGACCAGCAGCACGGAGACGGCCTCCGCCTCAGAAAGCCTGGAGACTGTTTCTATTAATATGCCTATCTGTACATCGAGTCCCTCGGAGACGCCGTGTAGACCTACCTCTAGTGTACCAGAGACGCTATGTGTGCCTAAATCGATTTTATCCGATACTCCTGTATACAGCGACACCGAAGATCAGAAACCTGATGTGTCGAGGATCAACGATATGTTCGTAACTACCACGGGTAAGGTTATATTTGCAGGGTTGCCAATTTTTGGTACGGTACCTGGCTGGAGCGAGATTTGATTACCGTTCATATTTTTAAGTTAATTGCTCCTTGCATTCAAGAAACATAAAGCAATATCATGAAATCTTTGTGAATTACTGTCTGTACAACGAATTATACACAATTCAATATATTGACATTGGCTATTTTATTTTGAAGGCTCACTAATTACGTGACGATAATGACGTAATCGATAGTGTTGCTGAAAGAACACAAGTCGAGATATGATACCATTTTGCCGATTCACGCGTATTAAAGGCCTTTACGGAAAATCATAGGACGACTTTTAGTCATGCACATATCTACAGTATGTAGCCTATCTATATTTTACACATGGACTCAATTAAATCTCAGGGTTATAAAACATCTTCAGTGTTGGTGAGAGAGCGGGAGCTATATGTCTAAGACTTAAAAAGTGAAGTCAACACACTTATTTCTAATCATAATCACTGAATATCTATCATGTCAGGCGTGCTGGGGAAAATAAGCACTGGCTCTGTGTGTAAATGGGGAAAACACACATTCTAGCCTTTTTAATGCCTGGCTTAAGGGCTGAACTGAGGAAGTGCCTAACGGAATTAAAGGGAGAGTTGTGTGTTTGTTTATTTATTTATTTATTTATTTATTTATTATATTTATTTTTATTTATAGTTAAAACGTCAAAAAAAATTCTACAGGATACCTGACTCCACCTTTAAGTATATTAGACAGGTCTGATTACACCACCCTGGAATTTCCACCTAGGGAAATACTCACAATTTCACAATATACCAGACACAAACTAATAAACACAGGTTCTTCCACTAATGACATTGTTTCCAATATCAAAACTACTGCCTTAAGTTAAGATTGTTACAGATCGAAATAGTAACTAGAAGAACCAGACAGAATGAAAAAATGAACAAAATAACACAAGATCCATGCCTAAACCTACTCCAGAAGAACGCACTAAGGAAGTCATGTTTCAGTTGCATTATTAAGGAACAGGTTATACCCCTCTGCTTCGGAATTAAATGTAAATCGGGTTGGGCCTTTCTCTTCCGATTGATGTGTTTTTATATGGAGCATTTTCTTTAATGTTGGGCTTTTAACCTGATTTCTAATAATAATAATAATTGGGTCTATGCAACTACTGATTCACTCACTCAGCCATATCCATATCCATACATTTGGTATAGGGCCACCATCTGATACAGTGCCTGTGACCTGCATTCTTCCTTTATATTTAATTTTTAATTTATTTTATTAAATACACTGATTACAGTTGTTTTCTGAATATTATATAAAATGTATTACCTAACTTTCCTGCTTATATAAAGATAGGAAGGAAGGCTGTACTGTTTCACGGAAGGACATTTGCCATTGAAATTACATTACCTCTGGTAGGCTAAGTTTACTTGGGTAATGTAATAATCAAATGTAATAAACCAGCTGTCTGGAATGTATGGCGTTAGCAATATTTTTAACTTTCTTCTCATTCCTCTATTTAGTCTTCAAACTGACTATTGCAAATAATTAATAACTGAATTAGGTTATGGCAAAACAATGCCAAATAGATTCATTATGCACCTTTTAAATGGAACCAAGGTGGGTGTGTTTGAAAATGACTGCCCACTAACTTATACTTAAACTTATACATGCTCCTAAGCGACGCAAATGTTTTGAAATTAGGTTTGCGCTCTACCGCACCCCATGGTTATATAAGGAGGGCGCCTCGTTAGTCTGAACGGAGGCCGTTCATGTTAAATACACAAAACGAACTGTTCATCTCTGGTACTCTTAGGTTTGGCATGAGAACTGTTTGGGCAGCGAGAGAGCGTGAGCACAAAGGAGAAATCTTGTGTCACATGCCGGAATCGTGAGATTTGGCAACCCTGCATTTGCCTTTTAAACTTTTGTTTTTGTTTTTTAATGTGTCAGATATACATACATCTGCTCACATGTTAAATGGCTTTGACTGTTTATTGTGATGTTGGAGTCGTTGTGTCATTCTCCAGTTAAGAAGAAGAAGAGGTACCAGACACGCTCGGAAAGCCTCACTGCAGAAGTGAGGGACCTCTTCAGTGAGATGGACAAGGACTTCAATGAGCGAGAAAGGCTTCGGCTGTTGGAACAGCGGGAGTATGAGGAGCGGTTACGGAGTGAAGCTCAGGCAGACAAGGCACGGGAGATGGCCCTGATCCAGGACATGACTTCGGCGCTCCGACAAATGGTGCAGAATATACCTGGCACGCAGCCTCAGTGTCCTCTGTCGGCAGCACATACATGGAGTCAAGACCAGAAGCAGAAAAGGGACTTAAACCAATACCAATATGACTTACTGGAATTGGAGAAAAATAAGAATATTATTAAGATAGAAAATGTACAATTACAGAGAGAAGTACTTATTTTACAGAAGGAAGTACTGCAGCTTCAAAAAGATACGTTAATGGCAGGCTTACAGCCAGTGCAAAATATTAACTTAGTCTAGCATTAATAGAAGATAGTGGATTAAACTGTTGGGAATATACACAATTTTGCAATTTAACTTATCTCTTTTAATTTCAATGGGTCATGTACATTTGTGAAATCAATGTAACTGATCACAGTAGCTCATGAAACGTTTTTTAATTGAACACTTCTAATTTGTTGTGTGGCCTTTTTTATAAAATTCTGTTACATTAATTTATTATAATAAAAGGTCAGGCTACAATTTGAATAGTTATTTTTTTTTGGAATTATTGAATCTATTATTTAGACTCTAGATTATGAAAAGTTTGGGAATACTCCAATGTCCCAATGGCCAGTCCGTCCCTGATGTCAGCTCTGCCCGTTCTGTGCCCATGCACACCTTCCTGAGCTTCTGAGGGAGCACCTTTTGTTTTGATTGAGTTCAAACATCAACAATCTTTCTCCAAAATCCCTGACTCCACCTAAGAGTATATTTCTGTTGAGTAGCGGCTTATATTTTCTACACTAGGCTTTTGAATGGGGACATGAGTTCAGTGAACTTGTAAAATGTTAATCGTCGTTTGTGCAATAGTTATATGAATGCAACCCAATCCATTATCAATTAGTGTGTACATTTTAATCCGTGGTTATTATATATGACTTCCAAACAAGGACCCGCAGCACACAGACTACAGAACATGTGCACTAAGGTACTAGACCCATAGGGGGCCGAAGTTGACAGACCCAAGATGAACTTGTTTTTCCTTGTTTTTCCTTCCCGACTCGTTTGTCCAGTAATTTATCATTTCACATTTATTAAAAATAAAATATTTTATTTGTATGAAATATATAGCCTATATAATGTCACGTCATCATGTTGAACGTCATCATATTCCCGACTTGTAATTGGTGGAAGATTTACAAAGGCGTGTCTATTCCACGGCAGCGCAGCGTCTTCAACAGTTCTTTACTTCAGGTAGACGAACACATACTACAAACATCAGGACATCGGAAAGTTTTCAGCTCTTTGGGAACGTATTTTCCTGTAAACGTTACACGCCAGCCTATAACTGGATGTTCTTAGGCTTACTTTATTTCAAGGTAAGTTTGTTAAATTTGGAATAATCTTCTATATCTGCTGTTGTGAGTCAGTCCACTCCACACATACCAGACTTGTTTTGTTTTTTTGAAGAATATTGGGATGGTCTGTCGATTAAAATGAGCCATCGACCTTTTCTCCCTGTTTAATCTGAACTGTTAGCCTACTTTACACCACGTTTTCGAAACTTCTGAGATCGCTAAACTGGTGAGACTAAACATGCGGTGGCATGTTTGTAAATGATCATTATTCGATTTCTGTTCCACCTTTGATTTCTAGGTGACTAAACTCTGTAGACAATGTTGCTGACGGTATAATAAAAAGCAGATGTGTAGGCTACTAACAACTGGACGTTGAGATCTCTGCTTGATTAAACCAAATAGTTAAATGGTTAAAAAAGCACGGCCGAACACAAAGCCTTCCACTTCGATTTTGGTCATTTACTAGGGATATTGAAATATCTTTGTTCTTAATAATTTTCCTTGTGGTTGTGGGATGATTCCAACCGTCCATGATATTACTGGACGCTGGTGTAACCATAACTGGAAAGGGGGACTCTAATCCATTGCTGCCTTTAGCCCCGACGTGACATGGGCACTTCTCACTTTCTGAATCAGTTTGACTACAACATTGCAAAACATCAGGCGCTTAATAGTCAATGTATGTGGTGGTTGCAGTATGCATATTGTGTAATTTGTCCAGGAAGTGCGTATACACGTTGGAATTTCATTGTTTTCTCATAGGCTAATGTTATTGTAGTGCATGTAGTCCTCAAGACAACATCCAGAAAGGCTTCTGTCTTTTGAGCCTTTTGTCAGCCTTTGGAATAAAAACAATGGTCTGTTGTATTTAGGTTTAAAGTGGCATAGAACGGGTCCCCAAACATGGATAAGAGGGCTGTATCTAAATGGAGACATTATGTAATTCTCATGAATCAAAGAGGGAGAGTCAAGAAGACAAATGCCAGCAAAGAAATAAAATACCTGTACCCCCTAAATGACCCTTTCAAAGGTGGAGTCAACATTTGTATGCAAATGCACTTTTTATCATATTCAGTGAATAACTCCTGTCCAATGGGGTGGAGCTTCTGAGAGCACAATATGTCATTGAAGGGAGATGTGCTTTTGTTTAGATCCAGTTCAATATCAACAAGCCTCATGTGGCGTTGCCCACTTCAGCTTTATTGGGTGTAGAGTAGCTTTCCCTTTTGTTTTGTTTAAGCTATAGTCAGTTGTTCTGGAGGACACTTGTTAAATGTAATACTGTAGTTGATGTCACCCCACCCCCAGAAACATACAGCGAGCTTGAACCACAACAGGTAAGATTTTATTTATTGTCAAGTGACCTAGAGTCCATGAAAGTTTGTTGTTGTTTGCATGATGTCGCCCCATGGCATGGGCATTGATTGGTATTGCAGACCAGATCAAACTCAATCAGAGAGAGGGCCAAGTTATAAGTGTGACTACTGCAGCCAAACCGCCTCATAATGCTGTTGTATTCTTTAATACCCCCGCCACCCCAGCACCACAAACCAGGCAAACTGGTTTACCGCTAATGCAGGTAAACAGGCTACTCATCAGGTACCCACCTGACTTGAAAGCCCCTGTTTTCTGAGTGCACTTTTTGTTTGGCCATCTATTTTCTATTTTTATAACACACATGAATGCCTTTTCGCACATGCAGCATAACCCTGCATTTTACAGGGACAGTTCCTGCATGGGCTCATGTGTGAACAAGGACGGGAGTTATAAACCTGTTTACCTGCTCCTCCAATCCCCACACCCAGACCTAGTAACATTCCACGGAAGATGCCGGTATGGCTGAGATGTGAACAAAGCCGAACCAATGCAGGGACACGCATTTATATTCTGACACAAGAAGTGGAGAGAGAAAACCAATCGCACGACTGTATTTAACAGTTACAAATAAATATTGTAAATGCCTTGAACATTAGCCTACAACTTTTACACTCATCTTGAGTTAAATATATTTACTGATTTTGCTAGACTGAAGAAATACTATCAACAACAATCTCTTTTGATCTGAACAATATTTCTGTAATAAATAGATTTTCTGTAATAATAGTATTCTTGGTGAACACGAGGCTAAAACGCTTGCATACTTTACTACTACTATTTAACAATAGCAAATTAACATACCATAGTGTAGCGGGACTTCTGCACATGAATGCAGGCAATTTACCAGGAGCAATGTGTGAAAAGGGCTATATGTGATCTTTTCTCACGTAGCCAATGACACTAGTCCTCTGTGCCCTGTGCTGGCTCTGTGAGATGAGATGGT
>JAODOY010082202.1:0-15121 GCA_025399855.1 Forbesichthys papilliferus | reverse complement strand
AGCCAATGGTGTGAGAATATGCCTCTCTGAGTATATTAGGCCACAAGGCCTAGCGCTCTCTCTCTCTCTCTCTCTCTCTTTCTCTCTCTCTCTCTCTCTCTCTCTCTCTCTCTGTTTATACTCTCTCTTAAATATCAAAACAGAATTGGAAAATACTGTCTTCTTAGTGCAGCTATGGGGCTCTAATATTTTATCATACAATATACGTTATAGAGTTATTGCACACCAGTCAGATTATATGGGAATCTGTTTGATTTAGGCTCCATACCTCCTGGGAATGGATTAATATAGCGCAGGTTGTTGAGTTATTTATCTATTAATTATACTAAATCACAATAAGGTGAATTATTGCTCTTGCCACAACAAATTAATGATTCCTGGATGATTCCTTCTTTTCACGTAATACTGTGTTGAATATATTGTTTAATGGAAAAAACATACATTTCTGTGATATGTTGTCTCTATTCCTATTTGTGGCTGTGTGCGTGCCCGTACTTAGTTGTTTACTGAAGTTGGGGTCTGGGGTGTAGGCTCCTTCTTTCAATATCTTTGGGGTTCCATTCTCTGACTGAGATTGAGGTGTCTGGGGAGCGTGTCTGGGGTCCCTGGTGGTTTGTTTTGGGGATGGTGGGAATGGGACTCCCGATGTTTGTTTGTGATTGGAGGGTTGGGATGATGAGTGTAATATGAGTGGTGGTATTACTTTATTTTTTATAAATTGTATTGTTTTAACACATTTTGAATAGTTTTTAATGACGTAGTGTGAAGCACTTTCTTTTACATGAATTTGTATGAAAAGTGCTATATAAATAAAGATTGATTGATTGATTGATTGAAGTCCATTTAGGTTTAATTATAGAGGCCTTAATTAAGAGTTTTCAGTCTTCAAAGTGCTTTGCAGAAAGCCTACTATAAAGCCTACTACTACCTACTATAGCTATCGTGCTCTTAGAGGATATTCAGGTGTACACTGAGTGCCTAGTAAGAGGCAACACAGGACTGTTTGGGCGCTAGTGTGTCAAACCAGCATTATAAGAAAGCCATGGAGCAAGAGATGGGGAAATAGACAGCGTTTGCTAATACAAGTATTCTCTCCCCTGCAAAGACACTTTCAAGTTGCGTTTGCTGCAAAGTCACTCTGTCACAGAGATATCTGCTATTCCTGCTGGAAGGAAGGAAACCAGGCTGGGAGCAAGAAAGTGAATGAAAATATGTCAAGCCAGAGAGAAAAATGGCAGAGACCCTTTACTAGTAGTAAAGGAGAAAAGAATAGAGTGTAGAGAAATAGAGATGTAATGAACACCTTGGAATGCAGAACATATACATACAATTCTGAATATTGCATTATGTCTTTTTGTGATGCTTTGAACAGAATGCAATTGATCATAAAATGATCCACTGTGTGTGTGGGTATAGTACCCCATGTGTGTGATGTGTGTGTGATGGGCACATAATACAGTTACCATCAGCAATAGCACGTTGTTCATGATAGACAGGGCCGCTGCTGACCATTTGGGTGCCCTAAACATAACTGCTATACACTGCTTGCTTTTCCAAACGCATACAGACATAAATGCAGCAACCAATGCATAGGTCGGAAACCAAAATCCAAACAGAGATAGGAGAGGGAATCACCATAATTTATTGTATTTTTTCGAGCAAATATGTAAACTTTGTATTGCCTATAAAGATCTAATGGTGCCTATTGTGGTTAAAATCTTCATTTTAAATAATGAATAACTATGATAATCACTATGATTATCTCAACAGCACAGTGCATTATGGGGCATGGGGGTAGTGGCAGTGCTGATGATAGTACTGTAGTAAACTAATTTTACGTGTGTGTGTGTGTGTGTGTGTCTGTGTGTACATGCATGTGCGTGTACGTGTACGTGTGTGTGTGTGTGTGTGTGTGTGTGTGTGTGTGGTTTATATCAGGATATACCTTCAAGACTTCCTCTCCCCATATCCATTGTATTTTTCTAGTGTTAAAAGTTGAATTATATGTCTATTTATTAAATAGTACTTAATATGTTAAATATAATATAATATATATATATAATGCATTTCTTTCTCTGTCTCCCAGAGCGGCACAGAAGTTAAATCTGTCATCCAAGAAGAAGAAGCAGAAGGCTTTAACGGCAGCTGCCTCTCTGGTGACAACTTCCCCACCATGCGATCCTCATTTGTTCCCCACCAATTTTAGCTCCGCCTTGCTGATGTCCCCGCCCCCAGCCCCGCCATGCCTGCTCCGTGCAGCCAATAAGATTAAAGACACCCCTGGACTTGGCAAGGTAAGGGTGCACTGTTTCTCATTAGCTGTGGTGGGGGCTGCAACCATTTACTTTGTTTTAACCAATAAATGGACAAAAATATGATTCATGTAAAGTGGTGGAATAAAGCTACATAAGAAAGCTACATATTTTCTGTATAGATTTTTCAGTAGAAACAGCAATCCATCATTTTTTTATGTTCTTTGTTGTACACTGTAGAAATGGCAATATGAATATCATCTGATGACGATGCTTTACAAATTTAATCAAGGACAAGACCTCAATATTTATTTAATATTCTATGATTTGTTCATTTAGCTCTTTGTTTATGTTTTTATTGTTCAAAGTGAAAAAAAACGAACTTACTGTAAAGAGATACTGTAACTAATTACTAATTAATTACTTTAACTAAATTTGATCATTTAACTAATTTGCAATCCTGTGTTCTACTAATCTACAATATTATTCAGACAAATTTAATAAATAATTTGCAGAAAATATATAGAAATATTTGATTAATTAGGCCTAAATTTAAATCTGTAATTTGATTACAATGTTTCGGTTGCAAGAGCGTGTCAAATGTTAATGTGAAATGTTAATTCTCTCTGCGACGTCCCAATACAAAAACATTTTAAATTTAACAAACTGAGAACGATATAGAATTGCACTCCATCTGTACTATACCGAAATGTAGACTAATGGTTACCACGGTAACACAGCTCTGGCTGACAAAAGTCATCTGTCACTGTGGCCAGGGGTTGATGAAACGTGTGTTTGTTGGTGCGCGTGCACGCGTGTGTGTGTGTGTGTGTGTGAGAGAGAGAGAGAGAGAGAGAGAGTGTGCATGTGCATTTCTCATGTGTGTGCAATATTGATTGCCCATGTAATGAGTTTTTAGTGCTCCCTCCTCCACATTTTGACTGTTCACTGACTTTGTGTGTGCGTGTGTGCGTGTGTGCGTGTGTGCGCGTGTGAGTGTGTGTGTGTGTGTGTGTGTGTGTGTGAGTGTGCGTGAGTGTGTGTGTGTGTGCAGAGAGTACAGTGTACGGTGGATGCCATTACTGGGGAATGGATGTCTGTGGAGTACAAAACTGCAGCAGCTCTGCCCATTACATCCTGCGTTATAGCCTGTGTAATATGCAGGAGAGATCTCATACACTACATGCAATGTATATAGATGCTATAGTGTTAATTTTAATATGTGTGTGTGTGTGTAGTGGTTCTAGATGAAGATTGTTCAAACACAAGCAAGAATGTGATCAGTTGCTTACTGTAATTGTCCCTCTGACACCCTGGGCCACATATAATCACATGACTGGGAGTAAACGCACACAAACAGATCAAGCAAATTAATCTGGAGAAAGATTGTTATGTGCGTTTGTTGCACAACAACATGGCTTATCATGGGGCTCATGACACTTTGTGCTATTATTTCTGTCTGCCTAATTCTCCCCGTGCATCTCCTTATGGACAGCAGATGTCTTCTCAGTATCACAGACATACACAGACGTCTCTCTGTTGGCCGTCACTAGAGATGAGGTGGTGAGCTCTATACCTGCTGTCTCGGTTTGACCACGGCAACCGCCACACCTACAGCCCAGCCCTGGTTGTGTGTTGGATTACAGTGTAGGTCAGATGAAATGTGATGGAGGAGGGTTATAGAGAGAGGAAGGCAATGAAAGACCAGAAGGAGAAATAGCACGGAGCTTATGAGGCATTCAGAATTCAACAAAGCTTGGATCCGAGCCCTATTATTCACTCACACAAGCACGCACACGCACGCGCGCGCACACACACACACACACACACACACGCGCACACACATTCACATGCACACACACGCACACACATAGAAAGGATATGGTTGAGTTGACATTTCTCGAGTGAAAATGTCACCTGCAGCGGGGGGCTGGTCCCTGCTGATATTGTCCTTTACATACATGCATGCACGCACACAATACATGCACACATGTGCTCACACATGCACACGTATAGCATTATACAAGATTTTAAAGGTGCCAGCAAATCCATTAACAGGGCCATGTGAGACATGTGAAATGCGTGTGTGTGTGCTGTGTGTGTGTGCATGCATGCATGTGTGTGTGTGCGTACGTGCGTGCGTGTGTGTGTGTGTGTGTTAATGGTCTCTCCAGTGTTAACAAAGGTACAGTATATGTCAGAAATATTCCTGTGTGTGTGTGTGTGTGTGAGAGAGAGAGAGAGAGAGAGAGAGAGAGAGAGAGAGTTTGATCCACCAGGAGATGTCAGATTAACAGCGGTGTCCCTGTAGATCCCAATAACCCCCCCTTCCGGCAGCCATGTTTGTGCACTCTGTCTTTCCTTAATCAAATCAACTAGCAGGGAACCTTCTATTCAGGACACAGATTGCAGTGGGAGATCTGTATCGGAGATGGAAATGAAACTGTGCGTGTCTTATCACTAAACATGCCCAGAGATAGACTGAGACCTCTTGTATGAGAGGTATTACATGCTCTCCTCTCCTCTCTTCCACACACACACATATACACACAGATCTCAACTTGACCTTGAGGGAAAATGATACTGTGACGGCTAATCAATTTTTAATAGCAGCTAAGATCCCTTGTACTTTATGCCACAGGCTAAGTGTGTGTGTGTGTGTGTGTGTGTGTGTGTGTGTGTGTGTGTGTTCGCACACATATGCGCAGGTGCAGTTTAATATGCAACTACCTTTGTGTTATTTTGGCCTTATGCCAGCCTCTTGCTATGTAGGTGTGTGTGTGTGTCTGTGCATGTGTGCGTGTGTGTGTGTGTGTGTGTGTGTGTTTGTACTGTATGTAGTGTCTGGATGGGATAGTGAGTGAGCTATGGGAATTCAATTGCCACATACCAGGTTGAAATATTAATGCAGTTAGTATTGGCAGGACTTGAGAGCACTTTACAGGGAGATGGATAAGTACTGTACACACACACACACACACACTGTGCAGATGTTCTGTACATGTATGGTATGTATGCAACTTGTCATTCTGCTTGCCAAAGGAGCGCAGAATGACAAGTTGCACTTTTCCTGCGGTGGGAGTTTCCTGCAAACCCACAAGAGGAGATGAGCTATGCTGCTCTATGTATGAATACTGGAGGAAAAGCTCATTTTGCTGTGAAATGTCTCTGCCTCTTAAAAGGTGGTGTAATCCACTTTGCTTGCATAAGGGTATGCAAGTTAGAAGGAAGTGACCTGCGTTGATTATGCGATCATCCACAAGTTTGGGTGAAATGAATAAGCACAGAATGCCTTTATTTATTTATTTATTTACCTGGATAGTTTTCATTGAGCCTTATACCTCCCAGAGATGTTCATGCTAGTTACATCCCAGCTAACATCCATTATCCGTAGACATGCATGCCTGATGTAAGACTTGACTTTACTGGTTTACTGGTGACGCTGTGATGGAGACAAAATGCATGTAATTGCACTTTTTACTTGACACAGGTGGCCGTTGATGTGGCAGGTTACAGTAAACTGACAGCGAGGAACATGTGCCTTCTTGCTGCCTTTTCAAGTTCTCTAATTGGAAACTGTTCACATGGACTATATTACACAAATTAGTTGGAATTAATAAATTGAATAACATTACAATTGATCCTTATTCCCATATGGTAACTATAGGCATCTTTGTGTGCGTGTGCATGTGTGTGTATGTGTGTGTGCGTGCTGTTAACAAGATGCTAACAGCCTGTAGCTGTCTTTTCTCAGAACCAATTAGGGCCCAGTGTGAGCATCCTATTGATTTCCCAGCCAATAGTAATGAAGCAGTGCTGTGAGGGACTACTGACCCTCCCTCAGCTAAAGAATCAGCTGTGTTGCCATTTAGCTCAATTCCTTCATCCAAATTGGCTGAAAAGGCTCCATTGTACATTAACACTGCATGGTGTCCATGGAATAGGATGTGCTGTATCCAGGCTGTAATGTTGGCCACATCAATATGATCCACACAAAAAGAGGCACTTTGAATGCTTGGAAGGCCAAAGCAAATACAGGCAGGATAGCCAGATGGCTAGGATCAACTGGTCAGTCAAAAATGTGTTTTAAAATTCTGCCATGTATCCAAGCTGTTGTAAAGGTGTCACAATATGCACCTTCTGACATATCTCACTCAAACACACAAATACAGATACATAAATAATGTTTTACATCTTACCTTGCATTTATTTGAGGGAACTTTAGTAATGGGCTTATGCACTATGGATTCATTCACTCTGATGTGGTGCTGTTGTATTGGGGTCAGGAGAGAGCATCGTATCATAACTGTATGTGTGTTGTGAGGGGTTGAAGGTAAAGTATGGACCTGGCCTTAAAGCCCAGATAGAGTTGCCAGGGTTACGCCTTTATT
This sequence comes from Forbesichthys papilliferus, assembly GCA_025399855.1. Lineage (NCBI taxonomy): Eukaryota > Metazoa > Chordata > Actinopteri > Percopsiformes > Amblyopsidae > Forbesichthys > Forbesichthys papilliferus. The sequence goes on along the minus strand of JAODOY010082202.1, from coordinate 8,478 downwards.
TTAGTTGGGTGGCATCAGTTATTGATTATACACACATGTAGACACACAAAGGCATTCTGTAATTTACACATTGCCTAGAGCTGACATTAAGTCTTTGTGACTTTCTTTCTCTCAGACACACACACACACACACACACACACACACACACACACACACGCGCAAGCATACTGTACACAAATTGTGTATTAGATTGCCTACGGTCATTTAATGATGCAATCAAATGAAATCCTATGTGTTGTCTAAGGTGTGTGCGTGTGCATGGAAGACACACACACACACACATCAGACTTTTAGTGACTTTGTATTTTTTATCAAATCAAAATAGGTGCTGCATGTGTGTTTATGGGTTATCTGTTTCTATTTGTTTTGTGTATGTTGAATAGCGGTGAACGGCAGCCATGTTTCATGCTTGTGGGTGGAGAATCCACCCTAACCAATTCTAAACTTACATTTGTTTTGACCTAGATTAGACTATAATAGTATTAGTCCCCATGGGGAAATTAGGTCTTTGCAAGATCACGAAGGTGAGATACAGTGCTGTGTAAAAATCAATACAGCTAAGGTTAATACACATATTGCACCAGCATTATATCAATAGCAGCACTAATATATTCTTTGAATTATTCTGTTTTACCCTCTCCCTCTCCTACCCTTGGCCTGCCTGGCTTCCATTTCTCCATCCTGACTTCCTCTGTGTGTTTGCCTGACTTTCATCTGCGCTTACTGCTCCTACAGCACCATACTATTTATAATGTTACCTTTAAACAACCACATGCACTAAGAACTTGTTAAGAAAAGAGGGAGAGAGAGAGAGAGAGAGAGAGAGAGAGACAGAAGTGTATAAATCTAATTATATGCAAAGGGAGGTTGAGTGACAGAGCAAGGGAGACAGAGCGATGAGTGAGACAACAGAAGGTACTCCAGGCTAGCCCACACACATAATGGCTGTTTGTGTTTGAGTGTGGCAGACAGCAGGTACTTTGGTATGTTTGCACCAGAGCAAACTGCAGCAGTTGTCAGGCCGGGAGACCTGACTGCTAACTGCTTGTGACAGGAGTTGGGGGAAGGCAATGGGAGAGACCAAGCTTAAATCAAGCCCAACACCTGAGGGTTGATGTGGGGACATTCTGAGAGGGGTGGGGGGTGACAATGTATGAGGGAGAAGCAGAGCAGGTGTAGGCCTACTATGTGGAGTCAAACAGATGTGTTGACTCTGTGTGAGTCACACTATATCACAAAGATTCAGGTGGGTGCCTTTGGTGACCACAATAAACAATAAACCTGTAATTTATCAAGAACATTTATTTTGATTCTATTCTGTTTGTTCTGTTTTTTTAAATGTGTGCATTTCTGTGTGTGCATGCTGGTGTGTGTGTGTGTGTGTGTGTGTGCGCTTTGACATTCTCAGGTGAAGGTGATGGTGCGGGTTTGTCCGGTGTCTCAGTCAGATGTGTCAGAGTCCAGTTCCTTCCTCAAGGTGGACCCCAGGAAGAAACAAATCACAATCATGGACCCCTCAGCCAACCAGGCGCCTGGGACCACCTCCCAGAAAAGGGCAGGGGCTAATCAGGCCCCTCCAAAAATGTTTGCGTTTGATGCTGCGTTTCCTCATGATGCATCGCAAGTACGTCTTTTATGCTTTCAAAAATAATATATACTGTATAAAGCATGTTGCACTGTATTGCCGGTGCTGATACAGTAATGGTTCTAACGTGTCCGTAATTTCGAATGGCAAGTTGCGCTTTCCTATTTCTGCATATGCATATGGGGAGATTGGGAGTGTCGCGCAAAAATATGGGAAGAGACGCACAAGGAGAGATTGATTACCGATTCCGTTGAATGTAAACTGCGATGCAAAGCCTTTGAACAGCAGGTGTAATCCCAGTGAGCGTGTTCCTTGGAACATACATATATGTGCGGCTGGGGCATAGACCAGACTACTCCCCGTGTTAACGCCACATACATACATGAGGCCCCAAGTGTCGTTGGAATCATTCACAGGTTATTGGAACACCTTCAGCGAAAAAGAATTAGACACAGGTGGGGACAATATTCAGGCATTATTATATTGTGGTCGGTACAAACTTTATTACCCAATTGGTTGTTGATTGGGTGATGGCTCTGTAATTTGCTTTCAATTGAGAGTATCCAGGCAGATAGGCCAATCAAAACACAGAGTTTATAAAGTGGAGTTTGTAAAATCTGAGTGCAATCTGAATATAAATATGTTATATAATATACAGTTATTTTATTTGGATTTTAACAGATTAACTTTAATAAAATGTATGTGTATTATATTGTTATATTGTTTTACTACTCAACAGGTTGGTTTGCATGTGTGAGCATAGAATTACTCAGTCAGCAATAGTTCATACAGTAGCATGTGAGCCAGAGCCATTGCTTTATAGGGCCATGGGTCAATAAGGTGGAGAGGCCCTGAGTTAGTACCATTAGTTTGCACTCAGATGGGCAGTGTGTGTCATCTAAGGGTGTTCTGCTTCTGTTATTAAGCCTCATCCTATATCTGTCTCACTCACCCTTTACGTCTGCCTGTTGCTAGGCGGAGGTCTGTGCGGGAACCGTTGCCGAGGTGATTCAGTCTGTGGTAAATGGAGCAGATGGCTGCGTCTTCTGCTTTGGACACTCCAAGCTTGGTATAGCACGCACACACACACACACACACGCACGCACGCACGCATTCACACACACACACACACACACACACACACACACACACACACACACAGGTGTTGGCACATATATACCAGCAGTCTCTTTGTTGTCATCTCACGTCCTGTTCTCATAAAGACACCAGCCACAAGATAACAACTCTGGCCTGTGAATTGTGGTTAGTCATTTAATATGGGGGTTAGTGTGCTCGCATGTGTTCATATACATCACTGTAATGGTGTTTAACTGGCCTAAATTAGTTTGCACTGGCTCTGAACTCTTCAAGACAGAGAGAGAGAGAGAGAGAGAGAGATTCAGAGGGGGAGGATTAGTGTCAGTTGAAAGCTCTCTCTTCCTGTCTCTCTCTCTCCCTTGGTTCTCTCTATAGGTCTCTCTTCCTCCCTCTAATCCTTCTGAAGCTGGTTTTCAGAGATACTGACTTAACGAGGGTCAAGACCACTCACCGCACTCTGGAACAAGACACACACACACACACACACACACACAATGCCTATCAACATCACGTCTCTAGTCCCAGCACACAGAGCAGGCCGCGTCAAGAGTGGCACGCCCGCACACATGCTCATTAACCCCAGGTCAGAACTCACTGTGTCTTCCTTGTACATGCAAACACGCTTATCCTTCTTGATGACTGATCTCTGTAAAGCCTGTTAGTGTGGTGTCTACAAGTCCCCCTGAACACACATTACTCTTGGATGGTAGACATGCAGAGCATTAGACAAGGTTTTGGTGTCTTTCTGTGGTCATTGTGGCCTTTAGAACATTGTTCTGTATAGTGCATCTAGTTATTTATCCGCCAGTGGGACATTATGAAATGTGTCCCTGCTCTGCTCTCCTCCTTCACACGTTGAGTGCAGTTATGTTTCAAACAACACAGAACCAGAAATGGGGCAGAAAGTTGGGAATCTGGGGTGTTATAACTTAGCCTGGCTCTATCCAATAATTCATCTCTGTTTTGCTGAGATTATTGTCTGGAAACCCTGGTCGAAACCCTGGATGGCTGACCAATCAGAGACCAGTAGGAGTGGCTAGCTACAATGAAGTTGAAGTCAAGCGTTTGTTTGGAAATGGTAGTAGAGCTAGATGAAGAGTTGTAGCTAGTGACGCTGATTGGCTAAAGGCTGTTACACTAGTCTAAAAATGAACCAGAGGTCTACACCCATTAGAATGCAAAGGCAAGTGAGCAGCATGTAAGCAATCACCAATGGAGCATCCAGACCCTACTCACAAAGTGAATTTTGGGTCTGGTTGCACCAGGCTAACTGCATTCAAATGTAATGGCAAACGCAAATGGCAAAACACGTGAATTCATAAAATAAACTCTTTAGTCATATGTCAGCATATAATATGTGACAATGAATGGCCTCCTTTCATCTATGCCATCATTAATTATTGTGCTCTTTAAATAAGTTTTACAATCCCCATTAATGTTATGGATGTATGATTTTAGAAAAGCTGAGGATAAGTCTTGACCTTCATTTATGCTCTAAACAGTGGAGATGAGATAATACCTGCTTTTATAGCTCACCTAGGGCCATGGAGCTTAATGAGTCTGCATTATAAAGGCATTACCGTATTCTAATTAAAATGGGGAAACAAAACACAGGCACTGCTTAACTTTGGTGGTGTGGCCCTCGGCTGATTTCACACCAACATAAAGATGCCGTCACCAGTACACGCACACACACGCGCACACACGCACACACACGCACACACACACACTGACAAATATGTGAGACATAACAAAGTTACAAATAAACGCTGTGACACAATAAAGTGCAGTAATAGTATACCTGTGACTTTACGTCATTTATGATTGATTTGATTTTACTATTGGTTATTGGATTATTGACCATTGGCCTAAGGTAACATTTTTAGTGGTGCATTTTGGTTTATCGTATGTTATTCCCTAAACACACCCATGAATATTGAAGAGAGTAAGTCCACAAATCCCCAAAAAGTTATAAATATAAGACTCAAATACCCAAAGACATGGTGATTGACGCACCTAAACATGCACGTCATAGAGTACACTCATATCAAAGCAGCATGTACTGCTGTACTAGTTCAAACACAGATAACAACAATCTCAGACTAAATCTACCCTGGAGCGGTGTACTCCATGGGACAGCATATGACATCATGGCTTCTTCTTGTGACAAACAACACATGTGTACCTTCTGCAGGTCTTTTCCCTAGCCTCCATCATGGCCTTTTGATGTCAGTGTGTGTGTGTGTGTGTGTGTACAGGTGTAAATGCTACGTGTGGCATATGGCTTTGTTCAGGTGTGTGTTTGATCTCTGGCTCCTGACAGCCAAAGCAGGTGGTCGGGAGAGGGGGGGGGGGGTGCATTATCATCGTGTGCTCTGAGGGGGAAGGGGGGACAGGTCTGGATACATAGCGGTGGTGACACGTGCACACAATGCACGGAAGTGCATACATGCTCAATTCAAGCCTGGCAGCGTGCATAGACGCGCATAAAAAGCTACCGTGATGCCACGGTGCGCTACGATGCCCCGCCCCTCTCCCCTCCAACCCCCATGAACTGTTTGGGGCGGGGGTGTTCGATAGATAGATGGTGGCTCAACAGGCTGTTGTCTCCCATTGTCCAGGTAAATCCTACACTATGATTGGCCGGGATGACTCTCTGCAGACCATGGGCATTATTCCCTGCGCCATCTCCTGGTTGTTCAAACTCATCAACGAGAGGAAGGAGAAGACTGGAGCACGCTTTTCTGTCCGCGTCTCTGCCGTGGAGGTCAGTGTTGTAGACAGACTGACAGACATGACACTGGCATGAGCCAGTGTCTGTGTCCACACTGGTCATGCCACAAAGTGTATTTGTACTTATTGTTACGGAATTCAATTCTACATACATCCTGCTGTGAATGTGTTATAATGTGTGTGTGTGTGTGTGTGTGTGTGTGTCACTCCAGGTGTGGGGGAAAGAAGAGAATTTAAAGGACCTGCTCTCTGAGGTGGCTACAGGCAGTTTACAGGACGGACAGTCACCTGGAGTGTACCTATGCGAGGACCCCATTTGTGGCATGCAGGTACAAACGCCCGATGGGCAGCTCACCCCCTCCCACCGTTACCGGGGCATGCGTGCTCCCGCCCACGGTTTCCAGACGTGCACTTCCCCAGCGCTCCTTGTCTCACGGGTGTTTGCACTGATTGTGTATCGTTTGCACTTGGGGGTTTTGCTTTGGTATTTAGGATGGGGTTTCTGTTTGTTCCTTTGTTGGTTATTGTTTCGCGTGTGGTGTGTGTTTGCGTGTCATTCCCATTAAATATTATTTCTTACTACGAAGCCTGCGCCTGGTCCCTGCCTTGCCCGCTCCCACCATTACAATACCTTAATTAAGGATTATAAAAGATGTGTCTACTGTATGTATAGACTTCTGTACACATGTAAAATTTAATTGAGAGGGAGAATGTGTGTGCGTATCTGTGGCCGTGCACATTATTCTATGTTTATAGGATTAGACTGCTGTGATACAAGCGCATCTGTGTAATCCTTTACTAATCTGACATAATCTTATCTGTAATTATACCGTGTGGCACCACACACACGCACACACACACGCACACATTATTTTGGTTTCTGTCCTTCCCAAGTAATACACACAAGGACGTTTTAAACACTGAATAATTAATTTGACACCAACTGGATCAATAAATGCTGGATCCAAACAGCCCCAGGCTTTCTGCATATCTGAGGCGGTGCGAGCAAACGACCAGCTGTCGAGCAAAGCCACATAAGGCAGAATGTTGCCACATTGTTTTTAGGAAACTAAAGTCACACTCCAGAACCTTGGCTTTCCTTCCCAGCTTGTTTGGAAGGTAGGTGAGAGGAGCTCTCAGGTGCAGAAGGGGACTGCCCTCCAGCTCCTACAGAGTGCTGTTTCCAAACAAGCTGGGACAGGAGGTCGTCATGGGAGGAAGGCTCCCTCACGCCATTGGTTCTTAATGTGGGAATCAGGAGCCTGATGGGTCACAGAATGCTGATATTTTTATATAGCAGTTATTCATTATTTAAATGAGTATTATACACTTTCCTTTTATTCTTGTTATGCAGTTTTAGCTTATATACAGTAAGATACAGTATATATATTTAAAAAAAGAATATTAATAAAGAATATATATATATAATAAATAATACTAATTATCTTTATTAAATGAATCATATTTAATAATAGAAATAATGAATACAAATGGTATGGTCCCACACCCATACCATTTGGTGGTTTGGTGTATCATAACGTGGACTCTGCAGACCACTGCCGCTGCCTTCAGATAAAATGATATGATATCCCCCCCAATATTAAGCTCCAGAACCAGTCAGAACTGCGTGCCCCTACCCCAGAGAAGGCTGCGTGGTTCTTGGACGCGGCCATCGCCGCGCGTCACAACTGCCAGCGTCCGGACACCACCGAAGAAGAACACAGGAACTCACACATGCTGTTCACCTTGCATATATACCAGTACCGCATGGAGAAGGCTGGGAAAGGGGGGAGTAAGTATATGCGGTTTGTATTCAGGACATTCTGTCAGCATGTCGTTTCACATATCTCCATGGCAATACTGTCACTGCTGCAGGGTGCATGTTTCTGCACCGCAATCTCCTTTGAGTAAACTGACCTGACCATGATCCGTATCCATATCCTCAATACATATGTGATTTGTAGTCCTCGGGGCACAGATTGGATGTAGTCCATCTAGTCTTCATTGAGATGTGACACATTATTCAAAATAACACACTGGAGGTGTGTGAGAAAAAACATCACAAATGTATGTGGAAGAGGTGAAATGTGTGTGTGTGTGTTAATGTGTGTGTGCGCGCGTGCGTGCGTGCGTGTGTGTGTGTGTGTATTACAAAGATAGCACACAGGCAAGGAGGATGTTTGCTGCAGTGAAATATCTTAGATGTTGACATAAACAGCTATCTGGAGAATGCATATTATGCCACGACATGCCTCACTGTGACGCACACCCATTACAGTGGCTTGAACTCCTGGAATTTCAGGCCAGTGTGACAATTGGCACAATTTATAACAGTCAACAACAGGCTTTATATAATGAAATTCAAGCTGAACTGTTGACATATTTACCGTGATGGAATTATTATTTCCTTTGTTTGTGAGTAACTGCACAGTAGTAAAGCTGGCATTTACTGTTCAACTGAGGCTTTACTTGGTGGTGTCTTAACTCAGTGGCTGTCAAAGTAGGGTCACGAGATTCAACATTAAATGTTTCAATAGAAAATATTAGAATAGAAAACAGTTTCATTTTCTTTACTGTGTAAGTAAGGATGTCTATGGAGCTCTGAAGGTGATTTTTATTTTTTTACTTGTGTCCAGAAGATACTTAACTCACGGCCATGATGAGATAGTAACTCGTGGCCACGAGTTAACCTCCGTAGAGTTCTCGATTTATTCTGCTGTGCTGTCATCCTCTCACTCTTTTTCTCCCTCTCTCTCCCTCCCTCTTTTAACAAAGTGTCCGGAGGTCGGAGCCGCCTCCACCTATTGGACCTAGGCAGCTGTGATGTCAGTGCGCTTGGAGGTGGGCGGGGCAAGGATAGCTCCTCCCTTAGCCCTGCCCCTCTTTGCTTGTCTCTGTCTGCCCTTGGCAATGTGATCCTGGCGCTGGTTAATGGCAGCAAGCACATCCCATACAAGTGAGTTAGCGTGTGAGCGCTTGTGTGTGTGTGTGTATGTGTGTGTGTGTGTGTGTGTGTGTGTGTGTGGGGGGGGGGTTTTAAGCAAAACAACACTGTGTTTTT
>JAODOY010082191.1:0-10707 GCA_025399855.1 Forbesichthys papilliferus | reverse complement strand
CAGATGGTTAATCCTTACTAAATACCCATCCTACTAATTCTACAATGCAGATGGTTAATCCCTACTAACTACCCATCCTAACTATTAATTCTACCATGCAGATGGTTAATCCTTAATAACTACCCGTCCTAACTATTAATTCTACCATGAAGATGGTTAATCCTTACTAAATACCCATCCTACTAATTCTACAATGCAGATGGTTAATCCCTACTAACTACCCATCTTAACTATTAATTCTACCATGCAGATGGTTAATCCCTACTAACTACCCGTCCTAACTATTCATTCTACCATGATTAGAGACAAGGCGGTAGGCTATTCAGCACAGCCACTGTACAACGTCTGGACAAAACAATTGCGACACCCGTAAATAAGTGAATGTGAGCTAGTACGGTGAGCCGTACATCTCTCAGCCAGTCGCCCAAATAGCCTCACGCTGCCCAACATGCATGCGATGCAAATAGAGGCTAGCCGGTTTTAGCCTTTGTGCTAGCAGACCAATGCAGTAAATTGCTTCGGATGGCATTTCAGATAACAATTCTTAGGCGTGAAGTAATCTAAAAGTAATAAAGAGTAATCAGATTATGTTAACTACATTTAGGTAATCTAAAAATGACATTACTCAATATGATCTGGTAACTAATTACATTAAATAAGTAACTGTCAGGGTTTAATGGCAGTCTTCACCTGTCTGCCATGCTTACCAGGTTTCCCCTCACACACTTAATCCTGGATTTGGTCTTTGTCTAGTCATTACACACACCTGGTGCATATTCCGCTAGTTATCTTGAGTATATGTAGCCCTCTGTTTCTCTCTGTCCTTATTTGTTTGCTGTACTGGTGAGTGTTTTGCGTTGTGTTATTAAAATAGAATTATTCTATCTCCAACCTGCGTTTGGTTTCTGCCACCCCCACTCAACCCGCGACAGTAACATACCCAACCCTGGCTGACAGTTGTTAGCGTGGGCTATCTCCCCCTTCTCTTTGTACAGGAGGTTCATGTCAGGCTTTTAGATCTAAAGATACGGTATGTATCTTTTCAGACAGCCATCTCTTTCTCCTTTCCCATTTTGTTTGTTTCTTACAGTAATACTAACATCTGGAGTGTGTGCGCGTGCATGCACATGTGTGTGTGTGTGTGTGTGTGTCTTACTGTGCCACCAGGCCTTCCCATCCTCCCGACAGACAGACGAGCGCAGGCCTCCGCTCTGCTAACCAGATGGCAGTCAGTGTGCTCGGTGGGCCCAAGGGCCCTCCAGGAGAGCAGTCATACGTGAGCTACGTCAAGCCCCTCTCATTGTGCTACAGACACATTACACAGTAATACAGACATCAGCATGCTGGGGAAAATGTATTAAAGTCACCTTATGGCCACTGGGGGGCGACGTGGGGAGGGCTGCGAACTGTGTGGTATCTGTATAATGCAAAGTCTCCTGTATGGTGTTAGGTGCATTATGTAACCCTCCCAATGTGTCAATATCTGTACTACTGCTATGTAGCTATGTCAGCTTTTGCAAGCTAATATACTTTTTGTCACAAAATATCTCCTCACATTTCGCTAGCTTACCGTTCTGTGTGTGCTGAAAAAATAACCTGGTACTTCTGCACAAACCTGACAACCCAGATATCTGTGTCTGTTAAGACACGTCCATCTGGAGAGCCATCTTTCAAGAGGACAGGCACTTTCAAAAAAAGACTTTTCATGTGATTGGACGAACCAGGGAACCAGCGAGCGTGTTGTTAAATCCACTCTGGCAGTAGAAAAGTTGGGAGAAGAGTGGAAACATATTTTCCATTGAGAAAAGCCTTTGCTCTTCTAATAAATTCTAATAAAACCGATGCTATGTTGTATCATCTCTAGGCATTTCCAAATCATCTACATCACACCTAAACAACGGCCATAGCTACACGACAGTGATTGGCAACACTATAGTTTACCGGCCTGAATCACCTTGATATCCAAGCTCTCCAGACTGATTCTCGCGTCAAATTGAAGCTTAGATCAGCATGGTCTCACAAGGCTACTTCTACAAAGCCCTGGCTTCCTAAATGTGAGCATAAACAAAGTGGTGAATACCGCTCACAACAACAATGTCGCTTGGCTTCGCGGTGCGTTTCAACGCTGCAGTGGGATATTGTTTTGTTTTGAGCAAACGTTCTAGAGAATGACCTGACCCTGCCGTTAACGTGTCTAAAACGGCAACCAGGACCACAGATACATGCAGGAACCAATGCAGAAGCAGGTTTGCAATATCGACAAATATTGTCGTTATTTACAGTAATTAAAGCTACAATCCAGTACCGTCCAGCTATATGCAGTTGTGAAGATCAGTATGTGGATCAATGGGATCGACTGCTAATAGCTTTGTCCACTTTGTCTGGTGGACCAACCACTGATATGATGTTTAATGTAAAATCTACATCAGGTCATTTAGCGCAGGGGTTCTCAAAATGTTTCATGTCAAGGCCCCCAAATAGCATTAGCTGTTGGTTGGGGGGCCCCCTTTTACTGTAAAAAAAAAAAAATGTCATAATTAAAATAAAATGGATAAATAAATAAATACAACAGAAATATACTAATATAAATGTTGGTGTGTTCCTAGCAGGCAAGCTATCTACATGCCAGCTTCAGGAGCATACAGTCACCAGGTTTCCGTGTGATGAATGATATTTTGCCTGGCAGGAAATATAGAGATGGGCATGGAAAATAAGAATATACATTATAATTACATTTTATAACAACACACATAATAATTAGAGTGTATTTGTGTGTGCATCTTCCATTAGCCCCTTTCCTAGTAGCACCCCACATTGAAAACCAGGGATTTGATCCAAAGCGACATGTAAGTATTACAGGAAGCAAGCAGGGGTTCAGCTTCTTGCTCAACGACACCCGGGTAGGTTTGAACACATGACCTTCCATCTAGACTAAGAAAACATTAATGTCCTCTGAGAGGCAATTTGTGGTACAGCACAGAACATATAGACACACATTACCAGCACATCAAACTAACAGAACAACAGTAATCCAAGGTTAATGAGTCATCTAAAGCAGCCTTTAAAAATAGCATCACAGTCCAGGCAGACAATTTACGTGTGTTTCATAACTGAATGCCTACATTTCTAATAATAAATTAAATTAGATAGTATAAACTATAGTTTATAAATAATACAATAGAGTATACCGTGCATGCTCTATGTACCCACATATTCCACCGCCCTATCGACAATGTATTCCCCAAGGTTCCCCCGTGACTACTGCATCTTATTTTATTGAGGCATTGCCATGGGGATGAATGAGTTTAGGAGCCAGGTACCTAGATTTGTATCTCTGAAATCCAGTGTTAAAAAGAGCGTGTTCATATTTTTGGTGAACCTAAACATATTGTTCAGGTTTGCACAAAATTCGTAAATTCATCATAGCAGCTCATTGTAAAAAAGAAAAAAGAAAACTTAAAAATAACTGGAACTGTGAACTAATATCTTACACTGTAGCACATTGAAATACCACAACATGGACTATCTACAGTATATATCTTAACAACGTATCTTTAAATAAAGCTCTTTTAAAATCACAGTGCTTATTTTCACCCACCCTACGCTGACATGGACATCCAGCAGGACTGACACCTGCCCATTTAAAGTGTGGCACGCCATGCTTAGCTGTTGATGAAAGGGTGGCCTACTGGTCCTGTAAGAAGGGGAGAGAGAGAGAGAGTGCCTGTCCCTCGAGGAGGGGGGGAGGGATTAACCCCATTTGCAAGCACAACTGTCTTACTGTGACAGTGTGCTGTATGTGTGAACATGTGAACCTGCTCAACAGATATGTGTGTATGTTACACACACGCACGCACACGCACGCACACACACACGCACACACACACACACAGGCACGCGCACGCGCGCACACACACACGCACACACACACACACACGCACGCACACACACACACGCACGCACGCACACATGCACACACATGCACACACATGCACGCACACGCACATGCACGCGCGCGCACGCACGCACACACACACACACACGCAGGCAGACACACACACGCAGGTGCGGTGGCATTTAAGGACAGCAAATTGAGGTGTGTGTGGGAGGGTGCGTATGTGTGTGTGTATTGGAGAGTGTGTGCGTGTGTGCGTGTATGTGTATGGGAGGGTGGGTGCGTGCGTGTGTGTGTGTGCGTGTGTATGGGAGGGTGGGTGTGTGCCTGTGTGCGTGTGTGTGTGTGTGTGCGTGTGTGCCAGCTAGCTTCTTCACTGACCCAGCCTCTGCAGCCTGCAGAGCAGAGAGCACCCGCCCCACCCAGCCAGCCCTGCGTTCTGCCCAGGGGGTCGCTCCCCATCCCTCCTCCCAGGGAAGGAGCTCATTCCCGGCCTCGGGCGAAGCCAGCGACCGACCACACACACACACACACACACAGCTGGCCTGCGGCCACTTCCCCGCTAAGTGACGGCTAACGTGGAAGGGGGGTTAGCAAAAGGCCAGCCTTGTCGTGAAAGCAGCTGGACGGACGTGTGCTTTGTAACAAACGCCGCGTGACAACTGTCAAGGTGCGATCCATATCCACAAGGCACGGGGGAATTTATCTGTCGGTAGTTGAAGCACTTTAAGTGATTGCAACTTGTTAGCACAGAGAAAGTGCTCCCAAAGGAATCCACAATGTCCCCATTTGCTACGATTATTTAGAACCAACACCCAAGATAGTGTCTATAATTAGGGGGAATTAACTAAAACGCATTATTGTGTAAAGTGGTATTATGTGGTCACAACTGCCCTTTACTCTGTGTCTAGAACGTTCTCTATAGGCAGGGCACAGTAGGCCGTCACGCGTCGCTGACAGCACATCGAACTGGAACTGCTTAACAAAAAGTGGTGTGAAAACAGCAGTGGCAACAACACACGAATGGCCGCCGTCATCACCCATGCATCTCAAAGTCAGCGTGCATGCACACTACGTGTGTGGAAGCAGGCTGAGGGGCCTTGTGATCGTCTCTCCACACAGACAGGACTCTGTGATTGTTTCCACTCCACAAATCAGTCTGGAAGCTCTCCATCCAAAGTCACAGATGCAGTGCCAATATGTGTCTATCAAAGGATGAGCAGAGAGAGGACTGCACCACCTTCAACCAATCAGAATAAATTATCAAAACACATGGCACTTTATTGCTGTCGGCACCTACTGAAAGACCCACCTGGCAACCGATTGGCCAGGACACTGTGACCTGGCTGACAAGCGATTTGGCGTTGAGAGGTCCCAGACGGATATGAAAACTGGAGCTTCCAAAATCACGATGGTGTTACCAGGCCAGCATCCCCGGAGCAATGCACCGTCCATCCAAACAACTTGCCATATTAGATACAGGTGTTCCAATACATGCCTCCCAACCACAGACTGTATACATCAATGGTAAAAACATTCCATGACGTCACCATACCATAGCTCTGTGGTTATATCACACCACCATGCACTGGCCTAAACATCTTAAAGTGATTCTGAATGCTATGAAATAGTGAAGAATCAGAGATATAGTGTAATAATACTTCCGTTCTAATACTTTTAATATTTTTATTTGGTCGTGCAGTGATACAATAAATGATCAGACCCTACCGTGCTGTCTGGAGGTGTGTACATCGTGGTGCTTCTTGCCTGTGTATGTATATAAATCCAGAATACCACAAACAAAGCGCTTGCACGGTCTAAACCCATAAAGCTGCTAACTCCCTTGGAGACAAGGTAAACCTTTAAATGAAAACACCTGCTGTCTGCCCAGGTGCTGCAGTCACCTGACCAGCCGAGAAGGCGTGCATCACGCACCTCCGTACGGCTCGGAAGCCAAAAAGCCAAAACAGGAATAAACTCCTGGTGATTAACACCTAACAATAACAAAACTGACTTGAAAGGAAAAAAAGGACAATTGATGACCTATCGCTTGGCTGCAACACTATTAATGATAATAAATATTATTAATATGAATGATAATTCATTTGATTTCAAAATAGCCTATATCTTGTCGTGGGGATGTGGACAGGTGGGTGTAACAGCCCCCATTCACCTCTTTGCTTTGGGCCCCCAGACACCCATCACTTCTGCTTCTGTCTGGGATTCGCCTCTCAGCATCGGAGGTGAATGCTTGTTCCCACCCCATCTCTTCCCTCTAGCCGTTACCCCCCAGGGCAACAACACTCACTCTGCAGGGCAGCTCCGAGGCGTTTGCATCGCTCCTGCACAGACACACAGCATCCTCCGTGGACCGAGAAATAAATGAATTGAAATTTGATCAGGCTAATCAAGGGTAATGCTAATGATACAGGCTTCTTTTTCTAATCATGCTAATATTGGCCTGAAATAAAACCACACACACACACACACACACACACACATACAAAATGTTTGGATCATTAACTTTTTCGACCATTAATCAGACCACTAATCATAATTAATGATGGTTTCCAACACAAATAATTGAATTCCTGATCATTAACTCTAATAGGCTTTTATTCATATTTTAACCATCAAGTTGGGTGTGAGGTTATCTTAGTTGGGTGGGCCGCCTCCTCTGAGTAGTGTTATGGGCACAAACACACACGCACTCACGTGCACACACATGCACACACGTGTGTATGTGTTGTGTGTGTGCATGTGTGTGTGTGCGCTTAACACAAAAACACGTTATACATACATATACTGTTCACACACACACACACAGCGTTTTACTGTATAATCTCCCACCCGACTTAATAGGGGTGTCATGTGTGTTGATCCGTCATGCTTGTCAGCCATTGGCTGAGCGGGGATTCAATCAACACCGTTGTCTTCATTTTCATTTGAAGGACGT
Organism: Forbesichthys papilliferus; assembly: GCA_025399855.1. NCBI lineage: Eukaryota > Metazoa > Chordata > Actinopteri > Percopsiformes > Amblyopsidae > Forbesichthys > Forbesichthys papilliferus. Next base: position 3,856 of record JAODOY010082191.1, on the reverse strand, counting down.
CTGACATTAAGGGCATAAAAGCTATATAGGTGAAGATCTTCTCTTCAGCTCCACCAGATGAGACACTATTGTATGTCTGTTAAGATGTGTTCTAGCCAGTCACTTACTTCAGTATAGACCTCAGAGGTCCATAGTCACTATGACCATATATTGACTTCCAGATCAGACACTATTGTACCAATAAACTATCAAGGACCAATACATTCAGAAAAACTGCTGTTCCACAGGTTTTTGCACTTTTATATATATATAAAAACATAGAGAACATAATGCTATAGCTAAACAAATGTCCTATAGCTTGAAAATATGATATTACTGTAAAGGAAGACCAGTTAGTATATGAAAACCACATTTATTTTCATCCTTGGGAATTGTGCACCCAGAATTCCATATTTGAGCATGCTGATGTCAACCAACTTGACATCAGCATGACAACCATGGTGGACTCTTGTGGCTTGTAAAGGGTTTGGTTCCTGCAAGTAACCTCCAATTTTTGGGAGTGTCAATTTTACATAGTGTATCGTACCTTTGATGGGAACCACAGAGATTACTTCTATTTTACCTTTGACATTGTAAAACTGCCGCTGCGCCCATTAGCACTGCAGGCGATACATTTGGAAAGATAATACGGCTAATTACCAGACAATTCCTGACAGCTGAACAACGACCGTGTCATGTTTTGCCCCTATACAGTCTAGTGTGCAAGCCTTCTTCAGGGACAATGAGACTGCTCTACATCTGTGTGGGGGCAGAACCATTAAAGCAACTTCTCAGTAAGACAGCTTCATCATTCATCTCACTGACATACTTCTGACATACCAATCATATGCATATAACAATGAATGAAAAACACAGTGACTTACTGTAAGACTAGCTTAATGTAATAGTACAAGCAAGATGATCCCTCTAACCAATACATTTAGCTGCAGAGCATTTGCAGTGTGATCAATACATTATGCATTATAGAAGCTCAAGGTATTTCACAATAACAAGATGGTACTATTACCACACTGAAAATATGGTTATTTGCTTGATAATCTGGAAATATGGTTTTTAATGGTATTTCTTTGAATTCATGGTATTATCCTAAATTGAATTGAAATTGAATATTTATTTTATGTCTCAATTAGTCAGGATATCTTACAATTGTGTATTTTACTGATAAAACAAGCTACATTAGAGCACCAATTTGTACCATTGTCTTTCACTTAAAAATAAACTATCACTGACAGTCAGTATAGAGAGTTGGATATTCATGGCTTAGTGTGTCTGGTGAGAGACTGGCCTTCACACAGACCAGACTGGAACACATCCACACACCTCAACATCAGTGCATCACTGTAACTATCTTTCATGTGGTTTTCTAGAACTGCGCATTGTCAATATATTGGTGTAGCTTTCAAAGCCAAGCTAAAATAATTAGCAAATGATGCAATGTGTTTTTCTTCTCAATGAACAGTATTCACGCATGCAGGCAAATATCCTTGCATGGAATCTTATAAAGATTCAGTAACACATCTGCTCAAACTGAATACCTTGTTGCTGTACTTCATTAAAGGAAACCACTGGGAAGTCAGCTAAACCGTGTCCCACTTTACTGCATATTATTATAATGTCATGGCACATTTGCAGCTACTTAATTAACCCCCGCTTATTTCACAGGCAGATTTTTCAAAGCACAAAAAAAAAAATAAAATAAAAAATAAAAATAAATAAAATGTCCTGTTTATATGGCAAAAATATGACGTGTGTTTGTTTTATGTGTGTATTTGTTTCCTGTATTCTTATTAAGCCTATCAATATTTTCCCTCAGCGGTATTCCATTGTAGTCTATAGTAGCCTACTGCCAATGCCGCCCGCCAGTTGTAGGCGACTGTGATTGAAACACTGTTATTGTGTTGTTTATTTATGCAGATACGACGATTTAACGAAGCTGTCCTGTTTTATACTTATAAATATTACACATTTATATTTAAAAAACGGAGCAACATGAAAATAAAATACTTTGACAAAGATAAAACTGACACTCAAAAGTAGATTTTTATTTAAAACTCAATTTTGATGAAGATACAACGCTAAACCTTTGGACGAAAGCATTGTTTTTGTTTTTTATAATAAACATAATTATAATTATAATAATAATTATATTATTATTAGGGGTCAAGTAGCTAAACTGCTGACAACTATTGTTGTTGTTTTTATTATTATTATTAGGGTTAGAGCAGCGAAGTGGCAAAGCCCTAATTGTTATCGTGCGTTTTATTATTAGGAAGCCAAGCATCGAAGGTGCGTAGGCACCCTATTGTGTTTCTATGCTTTCTTATTATTGAGGGTAAAGCAGGAAAGCTGCTGACACCTATTGTTTTTTTTATTATTATTATAATTAGGGGTCAAGCAGCAAAGCTACTGACACCTATTGTTATTGTTTTTATTATTATTAGGGGTCAAGCAGCAAACCTGCTGACACCTATTGTTATTGTTTTTTTTATTATTATTATTATTTTTAGGGAGCCAAGCACCGACGACACAATATTGTATTTGTTGGCTTTATTATTATTTAATATTATTATTCTTCTGAGAAAATTTGCCGCCTAGGCCTTATGGGGGCGCTATTCAATCAGAACATTTTGAACGCTTAATACTCCTGGTTGCATTGACATATTTGAACCAAACTTGGTGTGTAGCAAGGTGACTAGACAATGAGTAAGGAGCTAGTAGTCCAAACCTATAATCACTAGGGGTCATTGAAGTTTACGCTATCAAACAAAGGCCTTAACCATGGTCTACTGCCTCCAAACGTTGTCAGTAAAAGGCCTTAAAGTTCCAAAACAGACAAAAAAATGTGTGCTTTGTTCGCCAATAGGGGGCGCTACAGCGCATCGTCAAAATTGCATTATTCAATTAGCGATAACTCTTTGCTGGTTTAAGCTATAGTGACCCAACTTATTTAATTAAATGCAGCACGATGAGCTCAGCAATATTGCCTCTTGGACCTATGAGCTTAAACGTCTTGCATTTCCGCCATTTTTAATTGTCTGATTATATCTTTAAATGTCCTATATCTAGTGCTGGAAAGATTAGTCGACGTAACCGGTTACGTAAAATGTCGATTTGCTAAATGTACCGTCGACTCGGAAAAATATAACTATGATCCAATCTGAAAAAATAGTGCCGTCAATGGACTATGGGAGGCAGCAATGAGCTGCGAACGCGCTTAGTAATCCTGAAACCAAAAGAAGAAGGCAAATGGCATGGTGTGTGTTTGTGTGTACCTACCCTAATACATCCACTGATATGTCTGTAGCAAATTAATTTGGTCCGGTTTATAGCCCGTGACGTGGTAAATACCAAGCAGGCAAGCAGCAGCTAACAATGTTAGCGTTAGCACTTTGCCAGATGCAGCGTGTGACATGCATTTGTACTAAAGCGTCAACGAAAACATTGCTGGACATAGTGAAAAGCTACACGCGAACACGGATCCAATTGAAGCGGAGAAAATAGCGGAGCTGCTTTACTTTCGGGTCCACCATTGTACAACATGTGCAAACACAACGCATGCAGCTCCTCTCATCTGCTGTGTTCGAGCGCTGTCACTCTGTCTTGAAGTAACACTTGCAGACACTTCCATTTTCCTCTGGCGCATAGACCAAACATGTTTATCCCCGCTATCCCCTTGCTCTATAATCTCATCGATCTGATGATAGTGTTGTCAAACGTTCATTTGTAGGCCATATTACTCGCGTGTTGTCATAGAGGTCTGATTCTACAGTACCTACCGTTATAACAAAAACAGCCTAACATGAGAGAAGGAGAGGGGAGGAGTTCATGCATCTGCTTTGGCTAAATGTATAATGCA
>JAODOY010082180.1:2325-15122 GCA_025399855.1 Forbesichthys papilliferus | reverse complement strand
TACATCCATGTTAGTATGTGAGATGACAGTTTAGGGGAAGACTGTAACATCCATGTTAGTATGTGAGATGACAGTTTGGGGGAATACTGCAACATCCATGTTAACATGTGAGATGACAGTTTGGGGGAAGACTTTAACATCCATGTTAGTAAGTGAGATGACAGTTTAGGGGAAGACTGTAACATCCATGTTAGTATGTGAGATGACAGTTTAGGGGAAGACTGTAACATCCATGTTAACATGTAAGATGACAGTTTGGGGGAAGACTACATCCATGTTAGTATGTGAGATGACAGTTTGGGGGAAGACTGTAACATCCATGTTAATATGTGAGATGCCTTCTTTCCTAAAGCTACTACACTAGTGCCCTCTGGGAACATACAGTATTTCTTCATAGAATCTTTGCAGGAGTTGGTGGACAAGGCTAAAGAAGTGAATACTGGTGTGAACACTGGTAATACCACTGCGATGCCTGACAATATGGCTAGTGTCAGGTTGTCTGAGTAATTTCTGTCAGTTTCAAGGCTTTAGACCAGTGGTCCCCAATCATAGAGAGCTATACTGCCCTGCATGTTTTCCATTTCCAACAGCTGATTCACATGAATAGCTTGTTATAATGAGTATTAACAACACATTCATTAGAGTCAGGTGTGTTGGAGCAGGGAGACATCTAAAACATGCAGGGCAGCGGCCCTCTAAGACCCGGATAGGGGACCCTTGCTTTAGAGAAACCGCAAGAAAAGTAATTTGCAGGGGTGGTGGGTGTGTTTGTGTGTGTGTTTGTTTGTGTGTGTGTGTGTGTGTGGGCGGGGGTTACACAGAGGTGGGTCAACGACACCATATCCTTTGTGACCATTTCACATCATTTCTCAGAAGCATGAAAGGCAGACCCACCAGGAGTGTTTGCCAACCCTGGTCCTGGTGACCCACTGTCCTGCTTGTTTTAGATGATGTCTCCCTGCTCCTACACACCTGATGCAAATGAATGGGTCGTAAATATCAATTTGCGGCTATTGCTCTCAGTTTAATTTCAATCGAGGTGGGTTAGTGCGATGACGCTGAAGTCAAGCATGTTTCAAAATGGTAGTAGAGCTAGATGAGGTGATCACAACAGTTGTAGCAACTGAAAATAGTTTCAAAATTAACCAGAGGTTTAGGCCAAGTAGGTGGAATCGACTGCATACACTTCCTATGGAGCGTAACCAGCATAACCTGGTTACACCAGGCTAACATATACCAGTACAAAATACATTTAAATGCAAGGTCAGTCATTCTTGAGAACGCTTGCTAACTTTGAGCTCAAATGAAAACAGTATCACTCCGCGGGCCTCCGCGGCACCACCTCACACACTGAAGCGCATTGTGAAGCAAAGCGTATTTGCTTGGTAATAAGTGTATTAGCTTGCAATTAGCTTGTGATAGCTGACTATGCATTTAAGGGCTTATAATGCAGCTCTGTAATAACACCATTGCTTCAGTCGTCCACCACACTTGCGTGTGTGTCTGTGTTTACATGCATGTCTTCTCTGGATGGTTATTTGTTTTAAAGTTAGATGATAATTTTGCCTGTGCAAATGTGTGTGTGTGTGTGTGTGTGTAGCACAGTATCACAGTGTGGGAAGACTGATCAAGACCGACACTGCCTGCCAACATAAGCAGCTGCCTTTCACATTCAAATCACACAAACCATTCTCTTGACATGATTTACACCCACACTGCAAACTGGTAAGTGTCCATCTTGTGCTCTGCTCTGGGCCTTCTACTAATCAATGTGTGTGGGATTAGACACAGAGATATAACATGTTAAAGCATATGTAATAGCGGGTAAATCCTGCAGGTGTCTGTATAGTAGTATATTCATCAACCTCCCATCGACTTATTTATCTCCAAAGCATACTTCTTCCTCACACGACTGTGTCAACAAACAGAAAGCTACTATTAATACAGGATGTGTGTAATACGTGTGAAGATATCTGTTGATCCTGGCCAACAGCATAAGGTCTGATGTCTTTGTCAAGCTGAGAACAGCCCATGTCTACAAATAACACTTCAAGTTGTAACATGTCTCTTATTTAGTATGTAATATGGGCTCTCTTTTATTATTTCACTGTCTCCGTGGTTCATATAGAAAGAAAGCCAGTGAGCACACAAACTAGCAGCAGATTTACAAAACCACAAAAGACATGGCCTGTTCTCCAAGTCGCTTGTGGGTGCAGTTGTAATGAATCAGATGTTGTACATTTGTCCTCAAATGGAGGACAAATTTACATTTACAGCGTTGGCTATTAGATGTACAGTAAACAGACCCTCCCTCTTTACCAGTTCTGAAGAAATAACTGCTACCGTGACAATGTAAACATTTACAAGAGCAAATTAGCTCGTTGTAAAAACGCTAGTCTGCGGGTCTTGCATACTAATAGAGCAGAAAACAGTATGTAAAATGTGGCATTTATAAAAACACTCAACAGTAGTTTTACAACTACTATCACCCACCCATGACAGACAGGCTGTCTTCTAGAACTCTTGTAAAACTTTATTGCCAACCGTGGGTGGCCATGCTCAAACGCCTATTGCTAAACAGTCTAATAGAGCATAGAACACCATTAAGTTACGGGCCGGGATCGGCATTGTGTGATGCAATTTTATTCATTAGTGGCCGGTTGGATGCTCAGCTGCCTACGATTAGGAGTATAAACACCAGCTGTTCACTGGGGTGAAAGTTGTTCCGCTGGGGAAGGTCATAACTCTGTCAACACTAGGGGATAGGAAATAGAGACGCGCGCGCACACATGCATGCATATGCACATGCCTGTACAGTGAATGAGACACAGCTGATTCACATCTACAGTACAGTGCAACTATCCAAGTCTGGGTCTATTAGCGTATGGAATGTGTTTGCTATCTTGTAGGTTTAGATTTACTAAACATTTGACCACAGCTCAGACTTCCTCCAGTCATTTCTATTTTAAAATGGCCAAAGCTCTTATGCAATTTAATTTTAGAAGATGTACTGTATGTGCATTACACTTGTTTGTTGTTTACCAGCTTTCTTTGAAATACAAGGCTGTTTTGTGTTGCTTCAACCAGGCTGAGCATACAAGGATCAGAGGTCTTTTGAGAGAAAAGGCCGGATGGCAAGGAAACTGTTTGACATGCATTAAGTTTCCTCCAGGTGCACAGAGACAGATGAAGGAAAAAGATGTAGCCCACAAAAGGAAGGGGGGATGGGGGGGGGGGGCTCTCTGCGTGTGCAGAGACATTGGATGTATGCAAAAGCATTGCAAAATGTCAGTGTGCTTGTATTCATGAGCTGCCAAGCATATATGCCATAACTATAGTCTTTAAACTATGTTTACACTGTGTTCATAGACCATTACTTAGGTGTTCTGATCGCAGTGAAAGCATAATGTTGATATATATACATAAAGTGACAATAATGTATGGCAAAGGTGCAAAGTTTATCAGTAAGCTCAGCATGATAACGTATTTTGTAAACAAGACTCAGATATGAGACCCTGGCTGCTTGGGGTACATATTTTGACCCCTTTACACAGCACAGTCTGGACATCAGGAGCAACAGTACCCTATAATACTGTAACAGGTACGGCTGTCCGAATAATCACTTTGATTATATGTTCGCATGTTTAGCATGAAGATGTTATCTTCATTAAGATGAATCTCACGGAAATTTCTCAAAAGTAACGTTTGTTTCACTTGTCTCAAGGGATTTTCAAAAGGGCAATCGGCTATGATGCGTTGAGATACAGTTCATACAGTAGCCTGCTGTACTGTGTTCGCCTGCAATCAGCCATCGTCAAAGCCAGCTCCAAGGTTCATCCTATATCTGACACTTGACTGCACACCTAAAATGGACCTTGATGTTAAAACAAGAAAAGAGACATAATGTACGACACAGAAATATGACAGAGTGGACATTACCTGTCGGTATAGGCATGTGCTACATTTGCCATTTTGCAGAATAAGCAGATTACTTAAAAAATACCGTATAGGACGAAATGTTCGTAAAACTGCTGCGTTTTTATAGCTATTTCAGAGAGCAGCCAATCAGCTGTTGCTGCTGACACCACTCAACAGGAGCATCTTAAATCAAAAGAATAGACAGTGGGGGGAAAGAGGCACGGAATTATGAAACCCAGATCTTCAGCGCACTTGAAGATAATGATGGCCCTCGTGCCTGTGTTATAAGAAGCGCAGGGCAGCAGAGGTCTACAGAGGCTAATGCAGTGTGACTGGACGCTTGGCGCAGATCAAAGACACAGTGTAGAGCAACATACAGTAGTGCATGATGTGGAATGGCAGAAGGAGGCAGGTTCAGGTTAAGGCTAGGGTAGGTTTGATTGAAGGCAAGAAGAGGTAGAGAATACAACAGACAAGAGCCATTTGAAAAGAGCTAAAACGCAATGGTGCACTGATTTAGTGACATGATATAAGAAATAAGATATAAGAAAGGAAATAAAAATGAACCACACATGAAATAAAAGTCTCTTTGTCATTTAAAGACAAAATATAAGGATTGAGCCACATAGAGTATGGCAAGCTAACAGGCACACATGTTGCCATGGAAAGCAAATATGCAGAACGCATATTTTGTGGATTAAGTCAAATAATAAATTCTCTCATTAAAATATGTTTAATTCTCCTATAAAAACCAACAACGACGGTTGGTTTTCCATCTCCTTGCAAACTGCCAAGAGCAATAATTTTTCTTCCCGATTTTACCACCACAGCCAGACTAAAATATATACTTTGACAAATATTTTTCCAAAACCCTTGTGGAATCTTGCTTCAGTGTACGCAGTTACATGACTCACAAGCCATGACAAGCCAATCTAATGGAGATAGCAACATAAAGCTAAACCCCATTGCAAACCTAAGGGACGGCATCAAACAGCCATCAAAATAACTCATCAATATATCTACAAGATGATCCCTCCCACTAAAAAAAAAAAAAGCAATCTTAACATCTGAGTGATTCACGGAAACCCCTCAGCCTATGTACTTTAACAAAGAGCAAACAGTGAAAAGCACTCTACTGCCAATATACAATACTTGAAAAAGTCCTTTCATCTATTTATTCTGACATTTAATCCAGCTACTGTACTGTTCAGTCTCTCTCTCTACAGTGTGCCCGGCCTATTAAAAGCATGGGTGGGTAATTTGAGCTGTTTCGTGCAGATATTTCAACCACCCTGTTATTGCAGCAGACAGCTGCTGTGTTGTGTGTGTTTGGTACTCAATACGCACGCACGCACATGCACGCACATGCACGCAAGCAGTGTATCTCTCAGGGGCCAGGATTATTTTGAGAAGTTACTTAGTCGTTGATTTGTGGAGTGTGTTGGTTTGCTATGTGACAGACAAACAAGACCTTGCCAGCAAATGCTGGAGTCAACTGCACAGTGCAATGTTTGGGGTAATACATCCCATTCAAATACTATTGGTAACTACGGTAATTCCCATGTCGTTTTAAATGGATCAAGAAAGAATTTGATCTCAGATTCCTGCCATGAACTACTCAAAGGGGCTGATTGAGACTGACAGGGCAGCTGGCATGGACACTTTGACTATAGCCAACGCACGCACGCATGCACACATACACACACATGCACACATGCACGCACACGTGCGCACACACCACAAACAGCACCCTCCTTCTAACAGAAACACACACACATACACACACACACCCAGCACCCTCCTTCTAACAGAAACACACACACACACACACACAGCACCCTCCTTCTAACAGAAACACACACACACACACACACACACAGACACACACACACCACACACACACCACGCACACACACACACACACACAGGCTTTCATCATCTCTTTGTCCAGTCATAGCTTACTGACACCAGAGGGGGCAGGCTAGAGGCACACATAACAAGTATAAGTTTTAGCACGCTATAGGTAACTGACATAATGAAGGACGGAGTCAGAGAGACAAAGAGAGAGAGGGAGCAGAGATAGATAGAGAGAGAGGGAGAGAGAGAGAGAGAGAGAGGGGGGAGAGAGAGGGAGAGGGAGAGAGAGACAGAACGGTGGGAGAGAGAGAGAGATAATGAGAGAGAGCAGAGAGAGACCAAGAAAGAGAGATGAAGGTAGACCAGGCATATATAGGGGATCAAACCCATTAGCTTTTGGCTGGGAGTTGACCACAATAACCTCTTCTGGCCTTGCTGAGACTGGTGAAGTTGCACAGTAATATATGTACAATTGCCGTATACATATATATATATATATATATATATATATGCCGTATATTTGTGTGGACCACCTGGAAATTTAAATGACAGTAATGTCTCCACAATTGTTCAACACACATTTGTATTACTTTTTTATTTGAAGTATTAATATTAACATTCTGATTATGATTCCTTTAACCATTTTTAACCATGTTGTTTTTATGTACTTATGTATTTGTTTATGGGAAGCTAAACTGTACATGTATTCCCTCTCTGTAAAGCACTTTGAACTGCATTTCTGTATGAAAGGTGCTATATAAATAAAGATTATTATTATTATTATTAATATTCAGATGCGAGTCAACCACGCTACGCTACTCGCTAGTGTAGTCCTAATAGTAATACTGAAGTGACCCTGCAGAAGACGCTAAAGACACCCAAAGAATCACTAGGGTGTCTAACCAAAAACGTGTGAATTTGGTGCCTCTCTCCCTCTCTCTCTTCCTCCCTCTCTCACTCTCTCTTCCTCCCTCCCTCTCTCTCTCTCTCTCTGTTTAGCCCTCACTCTTTGCCTCACCGTCCCTCTTTTGTGCCAGATGACGGCGGCCTTAGCCTGAGTTAACCGCATAAGATAGCTTTTAGCTAATGTAAGCTGGCGTCTAGCTAATGTAAGCTAGCGTCTAGCTAATGTGAGCTAGTGTCTAGCTAATGTAAGCTAGCGTCTAGCTAAGTTGAGCTAGCATCTAGCTAATGTAAGCTAGCGTCTAGCATCTAGCTAATGTGAGCTAGCGTCTAGCTAATGTGAGCTAGCATCTAGCTAACGTAAGCTAGCGTCTAGCTCATGCATTCTGACAGGCCATGCAGCTACGGTATCCTGACCGTGCCTGCACATAGGCCCTGTGCAGGCTGGACTGGCCCATTTATGCCCATTCACTTCTCACGTCTCTTGAGGCAAAGGTAATATAAATCATCTTAAAAACAATGTTTGCGTAACACTTGCTTATGTGACGGAGATCGTCTGTCCCCCTTGGGGAATCAAACTCCAATCTCCCACACAGAGCGGCTGCTCTACAAGGCAGGGTAAAAACCCATGGGTCCTAGCCTGCATCACCAGAGCGTCCTATGAGGTGTCGGAGAGTGAGGATTAATTAACTTTACTGCACAGCTACCTGCTGGCCACCGTTACACTTATGTAACACAGGGGAAAGGATTTCACAGGTCTCGGCCTCATTCGGCCCAGGATGGGCTGACAATCATAAGTATAGTCCTAACAGGATGTCCCACCCTCAAATACTGTTGTTCTTGACTGTATTGCTGCCAGTCCTATTGTATTTATATGGGATACCTATGTATCTTATTTACCACAAGGGGGCCTTACTTCTGTTCATTTAAAAGCCTGTTTCAAGGCATATATGAAGCTGCGTTTTCCCTTCCTGGGGGGTCGTCTAAAGGGTCGCTGAGTTAATGGTGCTATAGCCGTCAACTATGATTCCCACACTGAGCTTTTCATTTGCTCAAACAGTGGCTCTGTGTACAGGCTTAAGGTCGAGGTTGCCCAGAGCAACAGTAGAGCATGGAAAAGAAAGGAATAGAAGTTTAAAAGTACGCTCAGAAGGAATACATGCTGATACAGGAAGAAGGTAGCCAACGACCTGCAGTGCTTTTAGAGTAGAGAAAGAGGCAAACAGCTTTTATTTCACACAGAACATAAAGATGTGCACCAGAGACACTATATAGAGGAGACAGGCCAATGGAGCTCTATGGGAAAATTCTGAGACGGCAAATTTGGCAGTTAAAGCAAAAGATCCAATCGTCTGCTATGTAACTGCCAAGCATTAACCTATTTAACCAGTCGTGTGGTTGCATTGATGCAAGTTGACCGTTGCACATGAGTAGTAGACATATGTCCTGTGGGAAAAATTACTTTTTAAACCTTATTTTGGGACAAAGTCACCAAACATTTTAAGATGATTTCATCAGATTTGACTGCCGATTGTATACATGCAGTTTTTATGTCCCGGTGACCATTGAAAGGGCAGTTATGTCTCTCCACCCATTCATTTCAATACTGTCTTCCTAAATAACTGCCCAGGGTGTTTCAAAGATGGCTGCCGAGTGGCGAGACTTGCCTATAAGGACTTTGTATGTACTTACAGTAAGTAAATTGCTCGCCAGTACATCGATATGCAACCCTATCTTGTTACTGTATTACACAAGACAATTATTACACGTTAAAAAGACAACCCAACTATAGTACTGTCCATGTTTGTTTTGGTTGCTGTTCTCATTTCCTCTCTCCCTTCCTCATAAAATATACTGTACATGAGCATTACGCCAGATTGAAGAACAAGCTGTCCAGCTGTCCCTGTGGGTAAGACAGAGAGGTCAGAAGACCCCTGGACTGTCACACGAGCGTTGTCAGACTCGTGTGAAATATTGTGCCCTTGGGGACATCCCAGGGGGCCCCTGATTGTACCACTCTATTCATACAAGTCACCTAGATGCCAACCACCTTTTTACATGTACAGTAAGCTACTGTCCGGTCGCCTTGCCATAGGCTGCCTCTGTTCACATCGCAAATAGTGCGGTCTGTAGCAGCGTCACTGACGCTGACGCGCTATACTGTATATAAAGAGTCCTGTTGGTAAGGGCTTTTGATACTGTCAGCCTTTTGAATTTAGCAGCAATGTGGTGTAATGATTAACAAATTAGGGTCACTTGTTTTAATTAATCTTCTGTGAAGATATCGGGATGAACGGTTACCCTTGTTTTGTGCTCCTGCTCCTGTGTAGAATCCCCATACCTGCCTCATCCTTAGCAGTTTAAGTGAAATATGGAGCATTTAGCAGACAATTGTATCCAAAGCGACTTACAAACGGTGGGCCTAGATTTGTAAATAGTGGAAGAGATCGTCGTATGCAACCAACATTCTGTTAGGAGCTTGTTATTCTGACAAGAGCATGTGGCAGCTAAATAATATAAGCAAAACGATATTAATGCATTAAAGGCAGGGTTAGTCAATCTCAGGAAGGCTCAAATCAAAACAAAATCCCTCGGAGGCTCCGCCCCCCCACATTGAATGCACACTGCAAATCCTATGGAACTGATTGTTGTGAGTGGTGTTCGCTCACTGTGTTTGTGTTCCTATTTACGGAGCCAGGGCTGTGTACAAGAACCAAATATAAATTTTTTCGTGCAAGCAGAACGGTAAGCTAGCGAAATGTGAAGAGATATTTGGTGAATTTGACAAAAGGTGTATTAGCTTACAAATAGCTATTAGCAATAGCTGACGATATACCTTCAAAAGGCCCACGGAGTATGACGGCCATATGTACCTTTCCACTGAGGTGAAGGCGTAGGCACTGCACATAACCGGACACAAAAGCTCCACTATGTCAGACGATGCCATAGTGGGGAGTAGTGATGTTATTCCTAGATGAGGGAGGGTAAGGCGGTGGGGGGGTTAGGGGTGAGCAAAACCCACAGACCAATGGACGCTCGGCTAGTTTCTGCATAGCTAAATATAGAAGCAAGGCAGTGGCTTAGCCGTGGAGTGTGTCACCCCTGGCTAATGGTTAGCTTGGGTATAGTGCAGCAATGACGGCGGCAGCATCAGAGCCGTTGCAGTGGACATCACTAGATTACAGCGGAATGCGCACAGGCAGGAAAAGCCCATTTTGTTCTGTTTATTTAGTTGTTGATTGAAAACCACCCGAGATGTCTTAGACAAGCATGTAAGTTTAAAAAAAATAAAAAAATAAATAAATAAAACTGCAGCATTAGTCACCCTGGCAACACACAGCAGTCAAAGTTGCCCTTTTCACTTTAGAATTTCTTGATCCCTGTCAGGAGCGCTTTAATGTTTTCTGAAATATATAAAGGGGGTAGGGGACAATTAAAGCAACAACAACCTTTTTCTTTAAATCTACTGACGCTAGTGTGATGCAATCACACAACATCCCGTGACTGCATAGGTATGAATGAATACTGCTGATACCACAATATGTTTGTAGCATGGTTTGGTAACCTAACGTTTACCGTATTCTCACTTCCCATTAATGTAAAGTGTGGAAATTACGTTTAAACCAGTTTCTTCAGACATTTTGGTTTTATTTATATTGTAGACCTATAGACTACGAATATAGGCTAGTAGTGATGATATAACACAAACCATTCACTGAATTATTTTTAGTAAAGCACTGACTATTCAAATTGAACGAGACTCATTAACAAAATTTTTGCTCTTAATGACAATGCTGTTACTTCGTCAAGCTCCTCCCGTAACACTTGCCAGATCCTACACTAGCGCTCAGTGGGACTCAAATAAGCACTGAACTCTACAGAGAAGACATTTTCCATTTCAAAGTTTTCAAAGTCATTCCTACCTAAACAATTTTATATCAATTGCCCTTGAGGAACACATATCAATTGTCGTTGTCTGCTGTGTGTGTGTGTGTGCGTGTGTGTGTGTGAAAGAGAGAGAGAGAGAGAGAGAGAGAGAGAGAGATGAGCACAGGAGAGAAAAGCACAAGAGCAGCGCAGCACTTTAACTTATGTCGTATGTCAGCAACACGTATGTAAAAACAATATCATCACGGTCAGTAAAATGATCGAGTTTATTTTCATATATCGCAAGATAAAGTGATATAGTAATTATCGTGACTGGCCTATTCCTGATGTTATTTAATGAAATGACTGAGGGCAGTAAGTTAACATTCTCTATCCTTCTTTCATCCTCCCAAAGAACACTAGTGCAAGAAGCAGGTCCCCTTAGACAGACAATAGTTCATAGTCATCCCTGTCAGTGTAGAAGGCCACCTCTGAAAATGAGAACTGCCTCTGAGTCAAAAGATCACTGAAACAAGACACGAAAGTCACACAACCAGACGGCCGTCGCTGACAGTGAACCTTCACCGCACAGATCACACTGTTGGCTACATTAGATCAGTGGTTTTATTCATGTAAAATACACAGTACTGTAGGAATTGGGTTTGTATAGTGGGCTACCTGGAAACCCGTTATTCTGGACAAGGCAGATGAGTCAAAATGTCAGCACGTTAGAAAGATTCAATTGGTTGCACTAATTATATAGTTTTTACAAATTATATATATATATATATATATATATACTGTGTATATACTGTATATATATATTTTAGCAGCATTTAATCTACAGAACACATACATAATAAATATCCTGTCACTAAACCACACTGTACTGTAAAACCCCAACCCTCTTTTCACTTCTTCTAAAGCATGCTGACAACGTCAGTAAGTTACACAAACCAATAATGTGCCTCAACGTCAAAAGCTAACTTCCTCTCAAGGAACCACCATGTGAACAAACTCTTTTGACATCTGCTTCTGCAGACACTGACTATATGCTTACATCACAATGCTCTGTTTATAAAAAGCATCACCGTTGCCTGCAGAGAAATGATCGACTTGCATTTTCCACAAAGTCATAAATCATATAGTGTAAAAGAAAAAAAGATTAACAAAATGGAGCTAACTAACTGACTCTGTTCAGACATATACATTTTATGTATTTACAGAGGGTAAGAGAGCATATGCTGTAAATAAATCACTTTCTATATACTTTTTGTTTCTGTCCTGCTACTGTACCTATCAGCTTTCTTTAGCAGTCTGTATTTTCTGCAGCTTTGTATCACTGTCTTGTCACATTGAGATTGTGAAGAAAGGGCTTCCCAGGAAAGGGGAGACTTCTGAGGGACAGCAATAAATGTGCAGATAGCAATCCTGGGGGAAAATGATCCCACGTTTGGGTATAAGGGGATGACAACTGAAATCATTTTCAAAATGATCTTGCGTCAAGAGTGCTCTGAACAGATCCTGGGTGATCATTCCATGTCATGCCTGTGCGCCAGTCCGGAAACCTGACGCACAGGAACGCTTTATCCCTTTCCAACACTTTTGTCCTCCTGAAATACTTGCAGAGGATAAGAGCTTGTTAATCCAGAGGGTTAAGATGAATGGTGGCACTGTTTGCGTAAGAAAGAAAGATGGCACTCTGCGACCAGGCGCAAGACGACTTTCTCAATGTTCCTTTTCTTCCAGGGAAAATCTGTCAAATTAATAATTTTATGAGACAATATATTATATCATTATGTTATAATGCTTCGTCTTTCAAATGTTCATTAGGGGCATACAACTGTAACACTGTATGTATTATGTTGATGGATGTACAGTAAGCACAGTAAACATCTGAGAAATGATTCCAATTATGCATATTCTATCGGTCAGTATTTAATGCACAAACATATTACATTCTGTTAAAGAGCAAACCCCTAACACTGACTGTCAAGCTCTCTGCAGTCTTGTAGTGAATAGTGAATATACATATCTCCATGTAAATGATGGTTAATATACATATCTCCATGTACATGATGGTGAAGAATATACAGTACATATCTCCATGTAAATGATGGTGAATATACATATCTCCATGTAAATGATGGTGAACATATCTCCATGTACATGATAGTTAATATACATATCTCCATGTACATGATGGTGAAGAATATACAGTACATATCTCCATGTAAATGATGGTGAATATA
>JAODOY010082169.1:0-15122 GCA_025399855.1 Forbesichthys papilliferus | reverse complement strand
AAATGTATTTACATTATATATTTAAAATGCGTAAACGTGCTTTGGGGTTATCTAGGGCTATGTACTTTACATTTAAAACTAAAGAACCTTGACACAGGAGCAGAACCTTGACAAGAATGTCAAGGTTCTGTGTATGACTTGCATGAAAACAAATTACATCGAAAGTGTGTATTTACTGAATTTTATAAAATAAGTGTATTACCTTAAAATTGCTAACCACATCTTTAATAAGTATATAATTAATCACAGATAGTTGACAAAACATTTATTACTCTCTAAATATTAATGTAAAGGTCCAGGCAAAGTAGGTAACATTTATTTACAATATGTACTTAAAATGCATAAACATGCATTGGGGTTATCTATAGGGTTATATATGTACATTAAAATTCAAATTAAAGAACCTTGAGACAGAAGCTACACTGAATTACATATCTAGGGTTATATATGTACATTAAGCATCAGGTACCTGTGCACGGCTCTGCAAAAACGGAAGGAACTATTAATGTAAATAATGCTCTCAACTTTCATAAAGTTTTTGAAAATTGGTTCACCAGTCCTAAAACCTTTTAACACAATTACAGTCATCATAATTATGGTGTGTTGTGGTGAAATTACATATAACAATTTTTGCTAACCAATAATGTTTTATTTTTTGGATCTGAAGACAAACCAATTTTTGAGAAGAGTTGGTTTATTTGACATTTTGAGCTGTTGGCTGGTTGTGGACACACCTTTTGCCATATTTCCCACAGATAGGCATGCTAACTGACATATTTCTGATTGCTTATGAGATTGTCACATTCTGCAACAGCAACACATTCTGCAACAGCAATTGTAGCAAAAACTGCTGCTTTCTTTCAACTTTAGAAGGATACTTCTCAAGCACCTGTGCTTTAACCATCCAATGGCTGTCTGATTCTGTAATTCATTGTGAAAAATGGGATCCTTTGTCTCAGCTATAAATTTGCTCGTTAAAATGTGCTGTATTCTCGTGTTATTAGTGTTCTGTTAAAAGTGAAATTATGTTTTCATCTAGAGCGCCCTCTAGTGAAACCCATGGTTGGTTAAAGTAAAAATATTTTTTTTGAAAAATGAATTTGAAGGGTTAATAATGATGTCATACATTTTGATTGTATGTAGGCCCAATCTGAATGTGCATGCAATATTATATATTTTTTGTTTGCATTTCTTTGTGACAAATATTTAGTAAAGTAAGAAATGGCATGATTTACATCTGCAAATCTGCTGTGGCTAGTAGACACGCAATAGACTATCAGTTATGACATTCATTTCTCATGCATTTACTGTGCAAATCGCGGTTTTGATATGTGGCCTAGCGTTGGCTTTGTAAATTGAGGTTAATCTGTACTGTATCTATTTCTGGCGAAATGGGACTGATAATGTGTATAAAGGAGAACACCTAAGACCAATAAAACATTGTAATGTGCATTGACATTTTTGTGCTTCCTATTGTTACCACAAGATGGGGCAAGGTCCTAGATAAATGGTAACCGTAAAGACATTCACAAGGGATTCAGTTCTGATCATTGGCGTATTTTGAGAAAGGCTTGAGTTATTCTATAGCCGCATACATCAGGTATAATGACAACACTATAACCAGTGAATTGAATGACATGCCAAGGTCAAAATGACATCACTGACGTCTTGTATCTATCCAACAATAAATTAAAGGGGTAAGGGGTGTGGGATGAATTAAAGACAGCAACACATTCCCGTTTTGTTCTGAGTTTAATCACTGAAACGACAATGAAGCTCGCCTCTTCCTTTTTCGTTTCAGCTGCATCCCTGAATGTCCTTGGGTGGCCTAATCTGCTCCTGATACATCGAAAGCCTTGGTGTGACCATTCCACAAGCCTGTGGTTTCCCATCTCCCTCTGGATAAGGGTTAAGAGGTTCTGCAGCAAAGCAGAAGATATGCATTTGTGTTCATTTCTTTTTTTCCTTTAACAACCAGGTGCTGTGGCATGAATGTGGCATTACTTTGTGATAGTGCAGGGACTCTTTACCTTTTACATGAGTGAATACATCGTCCCCATATTATATATTTTAAAACATACAGTGAGATCCAAAGACAGCCTAGTGTGTATGTATATCATCTTAAGACAGCATACTGACTGAATAGAGCACAGGTTGTACTGCACTGCAGAGGCAAGAAAGACACTCCATACTGGTCTATGCCAGCCACACTGTTGCCATGGAGAATAATATAACACTGATGGATTCAGAGCCGTGCTTGGGCCGTATAATCCCCATGTACGTGCAAATGTGTTTTGCCCTTTTAAATACCTCCCCCCTCCCCCAAATACAGTACAAAAGGCATGGTCAAAAGGAAATATGAGACAGTATGTGCTGCAGACCTCAGGACAGGAAGCCTCATCACATGCACTGTGCAAAGTGGGCTTCAGAGGGGAAATAATAAAAAGGACGGCAGAAATGTGAAATTAACAGGGTCATAATGCATACTTCAGAATGCCCAAAGAAACCCACAACTTACACTGCAAATGATTCCACAGTTAAATTCAGCCTATTTAATCACCATCATTATTTATACCAACAATGCCACAAGAATGAAATATTACGGTCAATGAATTTCTTTTTTTTTTTGGTACCAGGACAGAGCGACAAATGGCTGGCTGCACTGCAACAAAAACAAGGATACTGAAAACCGTAAACATAACGCAATGCGTAAAAAAAAAAAAAAAAAAAAAAAAAAAAAAGATATCACCTGCTCTTAACCAGACATAATACAAAAAGACAACAAAGAATGGAACATGGGCACGCACGCTCCAGTCCTAGTCCGTTTAGTTTCCATGGCAGCGCTTCCCCCTGGCAACTGGCATAGATAACGTTTTCAAGCTCTCCAATGTCTTAGAACAAAAACGTAATCATACAGTATTATATAACCATGTTCACAAATGTTGAGTCATAACCATATTTATAAAAAAAGAAAAGTGTTTCAAAGGTTCTAATACCTTGATTTAGTTTAGTTTATTTTGCATTCACTTTCATATGCATATAACAAAACAGTCTCTTCCGTTGCGACTATGTTTAAATGCTTGGTCGGTTGAAACGAGAGCACCATGGAAGATAAACCTAAAGAAAAATGTAAAATAAAAAAAATAAAAGAATACTGTGATAAAAATCCAGATGTGCCCAATCCGCATGACTGTCGTGCTCAGCCGCCACCCTCTTGTGGCAGCTACCGGAACTGACAGCAGTCATCTCTTCCCTCAATAGTTTGTCAAGTAGATGCAGAGTAGTAGCTCAGTGCTTTTTTGTTGTTGTACGGTTGCATGATTTCACAAGTCTGTTTTTGTAGGCGTCCGCCCTACGGAGCGGACCGGTCGAGTTTCAGGTAGGTTTGTGTGTTTGTGTTTCGTCCTCCGGCCCTCGTCTCCGGGGAGCCTCTCTCTCAAGCATTGGGGTTTCCACCGGCTGGGGAGGGTTGGGTCCCTGGGTAAGGCTACTCGTATTCAAGGAACTGTTTGTGGTAGAACAGCAGATACCTTTGGAAGAACAACATACAGTTAGGATGGAGCTGTGTCCTCATACACACACACACACACACACACAGAGATGGCTTCTCTGAAGCTGTCCCCTCACCCTTCACTATCCAGCACGTCCTTGATGCTGGCCTTGGTGATGATGGCATCGTCACATTTGAACCACTGGTCCTTGTGCTGCCGGATGAAGCTGGTGTAATGGCCACTCTCTAGCGTGCCCTGGTGGTTCACAACCGCAAACAAGGAATACCTGGCAAAACAAATCAATGTGTATCCAACAGGCAAGTGCTCAGAGGATTCCAACATTTGTAGGAAGACCATACATAGCTTGTGCACATCCCAGCACATAGGCACCTTATAAAAGCATAAAGATAACGTTGAGCAGCATAACAAAGCACTACCGTTTTAGTAAAGAAATATTGTTTTTACCTCATGACTCGACAAAAAACGGCGGGCCAACAGAGCCAATTCAGCCATGAAATTACTGATATATCTCTTGGAAAATTAAAGCTATTCTAAGTGGCGTAGATGAAGGAAACTAAGCAGATTTTAATAGGCTTTAAATTGATTTCATTTGGGGAAGTCACAGCAGAACGCTGTGAGCCATTAGCCCATGCAGCTTTGTTAGCACAGAAACCAATGATTCAAGAATGTATTAAGGTGGGCACTGCTGGCAACGAAGACAACCCATGAAGGGTGAATTAATCACTTTTTGCAGTTCTTTCCCCATACTTACTTATTGTCATTGTTTAACACATCCACAGACTGTTGGTACTGGCCGTTCATTCTGCTCTCTTTACTGTAAACAAATTGGAAAATGGACTTTACATTACAGACAGTATTGCTGCACATACATTACAATCCACAAGGTGGCAGTAGTGTACCATATATAAGCAGAGAGCTCCCCTGCCCTGTGCAAACCCATTGATGTGTCAACAATATGCAAAGCTGAATGGATGCTACACTACAGCCATGGGTGGGGCAGCATCGAAGGGGCATGCTGTAGTGGCACTGTGGTGTGTGTGTGTGTGTGTGTGTGTGTGTGTGTGTGTGTGTGTGTGTGTGTGTGTGTGTGTGTGTGTGTGTGTGTGCGCGCGCGCGCGGTGGGATTGAGCAGGCCTAGTGAAGGGCAGAGGAGCCCGTGTATAAACACACGTGCATATATTCCTACACACAGGAGCGTGGGCTTGCTCCACCGCTGGCACACTACAGACACTCACCTGGAGGCCATGAAGGGCGTCATGTCTAGCTCTAGAGGGAAGGACACGTACGTTGTGATCTTCCTCCGCAGTTTAGCCGAATGCTCAAACCGCTGGGGACGGCCAGAATGGGAGGAGAGCAGGGTGTGTGTGTGTGGGGGTGAGGGGGGAGTATGAGAGAGAGGGAGGGAGGGGGATGGTTGAAAGGAAATGGGTTAGGACAATGTGAGAAATCCTTGGCCAGATCAAGACAGAAGTGGCAATGCCTCTCTGATCCAGGCAGTGAGGTGGAATCACACACGGGGATCAAGCTAAAGACAAACCTTGTCGCGGGTCGCTAGTTTATAGGCTTCCAGCACTGTATGGTAAATGAAGACATAGTATAGTTGGGAAGTGCACAGGTTATTAACCCATCGCCTTAAGGCCTACTACCAAATATGTGGACAAGCACTCAGGCTGTTCTAAGCATACTTCACGCTGATGGGTTGGCCATGTCTGTATACTAAAAAGTGCTTTGAAATTAGCTATATTTAGAACTACCATTTTCCCCTGAACAATATTGGTGTAATATTCGCTGGAAATAAATATTTGTTTATACGCCTAACACTCATTTGTGAGCTCAGTAGAGCACCGATTGCCGTCTGTAGTGGGCTTCAGGCGGTCGCACATGTCCGCACGGACAGACATTTTTGGAGGTGCGCGACAGTCCGCGGACGCGGCAAGTATGCCAAGGCTTTTACAGTGTGTGGCTTCCACTGTGTGAACACAAATGAAGGGAAGGTACGCCTACATACAGAAGTGCACAAAACTGACTATTGTAATTCCTGTTGATTCAGATGATATGAAATATCATATACCATATACATGCAGTCTCTTGAAGATGCCCCACAAGACGTGGCATAAATAGCTTAATCTTCAACAGTGGCCATTTATTTAGGCTATTACACATTAATTATGAAGAATTATACATACAATACCATTTTGTTTGTATACAACACACACAATGTTGACATGTTTAGTGCATTCCCAGGTCGTGCCTATTCATTTATCAGGGAGCACCCTACTTAATATAGTAGGTGAGATAATCGGTAGAGCGCACCAATTGATCAGCCCCATCGACGGGCAGACGAAGGAACGATGAGGTAGCAGTTCTCACTCACTTTGAGATGGAAACATGCTACAATGGGGAGCTTCTTCATTGTCAGCTGTTTGGTGGACTCCTGGTAACTATGACAACCGCCGCATTTGATTTTGGCACCGCTTCCTAGATGCTCAGGCCGCGTGAACCTGTAGAGCCAGGGTTGGAACAAGACAAAGTGTGTGTGAGGGGAGAACATGGCACTAAACGTAGGTCAACACAGGGCAAAAATAAATAAATAAATAGGAAGAGAATAGGAGAAGAAAAAAAAAGACAATTTCATAGCTGAAATCACTTCAGCAACCATCTCCATGGCAACCCAAGAGCCTTTATAACACCTTTTCCTCTGAGCCGTCACGAGTCTAGTACACGGATGCAAGGCATTTGAAGCAATCTATGAGGGTCCGTGTGTCTGCCCGCTGGAGTAGTTACTGTCTGTCCAGGCAGTCAGTCCAACAAACAGCCCTGCTGGTAATGCCAGTGCCCCAGTCGCCATAGCAACAGTGCCAACCAGTCCTGCACCTTTAAGAGACTTGCTGCAGCAACTAGGGTGTGTGAGGGGCTGCAGCAAGAAGCAAAATGAAAAGACACCGGGGGGGAGACAGAGGGAGGCAGGGAGGGAGGGAGGGAGGGAAAGCACGTCCGAGGAGGGGGAAGCGGGGGCACTGAAATAAGACACGGAACATTAAGTGACACAGTAAGGCAGGGGGGGTCACGACGGCCATTACAAAACATGGAGGGAGAGGGGACAGACTTGACTGAACGTGAGGCGCTGCTGGAGAGATTGACGAAGACACGGTGAATGTAGAAGCAGAAGCCGGGGCGACACGACCACAACGCAACACCCATCCCATTGTACCCCCCCCCCCCGGATGGACGCATTCATGGTACCTGCGCAGGCAGTCTGTGAGCGTGGTGGACCCTGATAAATGGCTCTCTCCGTTGACGGTGCTGCCGTCACCTCCGGGGCTGAGGGGCCAGAAGGGCGTGGACGAGCCGGGGAGATCCAAGCTGATATCCCAGAAGGGATCTATCGTCGTGGAAACGCCACTGTAGGGGGAAAGGGGAGAGTCGGAATGCCAGTGGTCCCAACTTGCTTTCATCCACTAGGCTAGGTAGTTGAAGGAGAGTTAGACACCCTGACGACCAATGAACATGAAAGGTACAACAGTGTGTATGTAGATGCATTATGTAGCTATAGCATGCAGACGAAAGAACCAGCAGATAATACATAGACATAAAACAGAGCTTTTATCCTACATTTACAAATATGAGAAAAGAGGCACGTAGAGTTTAGGCATTGTGCACCGGAATGCACGCATGTATATAAATAAATACAATAATAACACATCCAGTATGCATAATGCACGCACTTTATTGCCAAGGCAATGTGCGATTCAATAGAGTCTCAAAGAGAATTGGCTATACATAAGGAGATTGTAACGCTACGCTCTAATGATCGTGACGGACCGCTGTTCAGGGAGAAAGGAGGCTTTCAGTGGACAATGTATATGGGCACATCCGCTGAGGGAATGGGCTCTAATGCACTGTCAGCCTTGATTAGATGAGTCATGCCGATGCAGTTCTGCGTGCAACCAGTAGGTGGCTGCTGATGACTGAGGCGTGGATGCGGTGTGGGTGCGTGTGGGGGGGTGCACATTAGCCCTGCAGTACAGCAGCGGGACAGGCCTAGTGCTGCGTTTGCCAAGGACCTTGGGGAGGCTGCTCTCATTTCTCTTGGGCCTTTCAGACGCGAGACACCTGCGTGAGGCGGCCTATTCTGGTGTCCGGTGACGCGCTGGTTCAAATGTGTGGCTTTTGTGAAAGACTAACTCAAAAGGCAGCAGCTATCGCAGGCCGGGGGCTACTTAACTAGCACAGTACCTCTGTATCAATAGTGCCTCCGAGGAAGCGGGCACAAATCCACACTGGGATTGGCTTGCCGCCGGCGGCTGGGTGAGGCAGCGTGCAGTTGGGTGCAGTGTGCTTGGGCTAATTTGACAGGACAGCTCTAGGAGCGGGCGGGCTGCACTGCTGTCTAGACGACACACCCCTCCCCCTCCCTCCCTCCCTCTCCCTCTCTCTCTCTCTGGAAGGTCCGTCGGGACAAAAAGCCTTTAAATAAGTGCGGCTAGCGGCTCACTAGCTCCGGGAGGAGAGGGGAGGAGAGGCCTGGCACGGCACCAGGGGGAAGGGGCTGGCGGTGGAGGAGAGAGGCAGCAGTGATGATGATGATGGTGGTGGTGGAGACACAGGTGACAGATGCTGGAGAGGCTTGCAAGGTCTTACTGGCAAACTTGACAAGTAACGTCTGATTGCAGGCCCCCGGTGAAGATTTGGTCTATTATGCAGTTACAGTGGTTTGGATTGTTGGCCTTCTTCCCGTTGTCCTCTCCTGGACAGCAGACATTAGAACGTTAACACACACACACACACACAACAACCGCTTCATTGCCTATTAAGGACTCACTTTCCTATACATCGGCCCCCCTCCCACATTAGAGTCTCTGACATCTAAAGTGGCCCAGGCCTCGAGCCAATCAGAGCGGGCTTTACTGAGGGGCGTGTGGGTGAGTCAGTGCAGTAGTCGTCGCTCTGCAGCATGCGTCTACATTGACATTCCCTGCACTGCCTGCATGCTGTCCCTTGTGGCACGGGCCATTGTCAGTCTCCTTCAGTGGGCTTCCAGTGAAGGAGATCGGAGGTGTTGCCTCACATACTGAATTGCCACCGGTTCTCCCCCGTCAACTCTATTCATGTCAACTAGACCAGCCAATGGTTGACGGGCCTAGGTAGAATGAGATAGGTAGCATCTTGCAGAATTAAAATTCACTGTGGAAAATTACCATAAGAGACTCGCTCCACAAACTAAGACATACAGTAGCATGTCAAATAAACAGCGTCTCCCTCCGAACCACCTTCTGTTTTTCAGGCCCAGGCTGCGCTCCCTACAAACACAGATGCATTCCCCGAGGAGTAAACAAGGCCGACAAGAGCCGGGCTTACGGGTGGTGTCCCCTTTGCAGTGCAGGTGCAGCACATCCAGCGCTGCGATGAGGAACTCGTGGGCGTCCTGCTGCTCGTAGCCCGCTAGGTGGCGTGCGTGAGTCCACACCAGGTGCAGCAGTCGGAAGGGAATGTGGGGCGAACGGTGGCCGGAGTAGAACTGGAGAGTGGTGGGAGCAGGGTAGGTGGAGATGGGTTAGCCTGGTTTTTAAAAACAGGTGCTACTGGGAACAGTGGCGTGTCATTTGTGTCACTCTGGCAGCTACACCATCATCACAGCCCAGCCATACCACGTCGTTAACGTAGAAAATACAGCGAGCATGAGTGGGAAGAGACGTTTGAAGAGGCATAGTCAGCTATTGTAAACAAACTGTAAGCCAATACACATCGTCAGATTCTGGCTGGCTTACCGTTCTCTGAAAAAAACACAACCAAACACAACCCTGACTTCGGAAATAGGGACATGAACAAAGTGGCGAACACCGCTCAACAACAACGCCCTTGGATTTGCAATGGTTCGGGGGAACGGAGCTTTGATTCGGGGGGGCGAAATTTTTTGTTTTGAGTTATCAAGCGTTTTCGAGAATGACTAACTGTCAAGTGTCATTAATAATCTGTTTATCATTTGTATCTATTACCAGTGGTTTTCATCCTAATAATTTTATTTTAAATATATTGCTATGGTATTATTATGTTCATCCTATTATTGAAGGGGTACATTGCTTGCAACCCCGATTTGTGCGATACATCAGCAAGTGGCAGAACCACGGTCATAGTTCATCTCTCCCCTGATCTGAATGAACTGTGCTGCATCTCTGCCCTCATGTACAGCAGTAAGACCCAGCGGTCAGAATGAGCATGACCGTGCTGCAGATTCAGTGGGCAATGGGATGCAGGTGAGTGACACTCCAGGTCATGGCCAGGTAGGTCACCAAACGCTGGATGCAGCAGCAGCAGGCTATTAATGCCGAAGAGCCCTCGCATATCTAGTGGCTCGGGCACACACACACACACACACACACACACACTTTCATCTATGCATTCCATCCATTCTCTGATTGAGCTGTGCAGGGGGGAGAACACGTTACGCGGGCGTCCATTTTAAAGAAGAAGAAATGCACCATTTCGTCACCTGCAGCAACATGCAGCAGGCTGACGAACCAGTGACAGAGGTAAAACACATGTGGAGTGAGAGGCGTGGAGTGACACCCCACCCCCACAACCCCTTCCCCCAGCTATAGGAAGCTGAGCGCGTATGTGCGGGCGAGAACACAACTTGTGGTGTTGCGGAGGTGGGTCTAAAAACAAAGCAGCTAGTGTAGTACAGGGTTGCAATTAAGTAAGTTGAAAGTATGGGGGTGTGTGTGCAATGATTTTGGCCACACGTTTTGAAATGAAGCAGTGACGTTCCATGAAAAACCTAGTCCTGGAAGAAAACCTAGGAAGATTAATGCCTTCACGGTTAAACCATTAGACAGGAAGGTGGCTGAACAACAAATTCTCAGCCATCACAGAACACCACACCGTCTGTGGGAAGCCACGGTGTGTGACAAGTCGGTTTGTGAGAAGATAGGCACTTCAGCAGCTATTGCATAACATTCAGGGTGAAGGAGTTTGCATGAATAATGCTAATGCTTTATGTAACAGAATCGGAAGGAACGAGGTGTGAAAAGGAGGACCATTTTATATAATTTACTACACATGAACACTGTACCGGAACTAAATCTGTTACATCAAGTGATTGTGATGAAAGACAAGCAGTTATTGTGCCAGCCCCCCCCACGAGAAGTTACCAAACTGTTCTTAATTGGCCATCATGGTTCATAATAGCTTAAATAACACTTTGTCTAAAGGGAACACTGTCAATTCCTTTGAGGGAGGTGTTGTGTTTCTCCTCTGTCCTTTTCTATGGGCATTTGACAAAACAGTGAAACACCGACAGTGCCTTTTGCAGGAATTAGTAAAGGTTGAAATCACCCAAGTGTAAATATAACCTTGTATGTCTTGGCATCGGCGGGCCAACATGAACGCACGTGCCACTTACCTCCTGAAAGAGCTGGGACATCTCACACACTAGACAGGAGTTGGATTGCATCTCGCACTTGTGTCTGTCCGAGAGGAAAAAGTCTCGTAGCAGCGGAGTGTGTGTGAGAGCCTGGACAATGCAGTTCATGAAACACGTGTTGCCGAGG
Organism: Forbesichthys papilliferus; assembly: GCA_025399855.1. Taxonomy (NCBI): domain Eukaryota; kingdom Metazoa; phylum Chordata; class Actinopteri; order Percopsiformes; family Amblyopsidae; genus Forbesichthys; species Forbesichthys papilliferus. Next base: position 4,060 of record JAODOY010082169.1, on the reverse strand, counting down.
TTTATTAGCCCTCGTAAACCTGTCGGAGGAAACAGGAATAAAAAAGAGAACAGGGTCTGAGGAAAAAAAAAACAAAAAAAAAAAACAATATCGAAAAGTATTGGTCAAACAGAATAGTGGCTGTTGAAATACACCCCTGCCACTGGTAGAAGCATATCTATCTCTACATCATAGCATCTTTTAAAGACATAAATTAATCCACTGTTTCACACCCTCACTGGAAAGAGAGGCTTTATTGTAGACAGCTAGCCTATTAGCATTGGACAAAGAACCACAGAGAAACACTAATGAGTCAACAGAACCACCCACGCCAGCCAGGCTCTCTCGATTAGTTTCGCTTTGAGACTTTAACCTGGCATGCCTACACTGCAGGTCTGGCTTACAGGCATACAGTACATGCGGGAGCCATACAGAATAGTACCTATATTGGAAGTTATAGTTGGCAGTTTGTTGTACCAAACCATTACAATGAGCCTAGATTACTGTTCAACGTCGTCAATGGCATTTTTATATTGAGAACTGTCACGCGGCTTAGACATTAGAAAAGAAACGCGTGCAAATGTGTGACCTGGATCAGACCTCAAACGTGCTATGTAGACTGGGAAAGAAGAAGTACGTGGTGTCTCTCCTGAGGGGTAGTGGGACAGGTATCGCTTATGCCGGGTTCAGACTACACGGCTTTAAAAGTTGTTCGGTTGATGTGCAGCACACAGTGCACGACTCTCTCTCTCTTGTAATCGGACGTCGTCATGTGATTCACACTACGTGACTGATCAGCGACAGAGGGTCACACACTACAAGATGGTTCACGAGCATATATAGGCATATCTCACAAACAAGACGATCTCACAAATATAGGCCTATCCCTCCGTAGCGTTCTCACCTCGTTAACATGGAGCCGGGAGGCTACATTTCTCAAGATATTATTTCAATCACAATAAGTCCCACCATTGATGAGGTTAGAATTGTAATTTGAATCAAATATGAAGCGTTAGACAGGCCTACGTGTTTCAGAGAGACCTGAATTATTCCCGTATCTTTGCGTGCATCTTCAAGCAGTTCAAATGATTACAAAGGCTTTTTACACAGGCTCCTCTGCCTGTTTTCATCTGGTCCTTGTATTGCGCTCTCATTGGCTGTAGGTCGTCGCCACTGTCATTACCAGTCACAACCCCGTTCAACACTACAGAATTTTGACTCCCCGACAGGTCCAGATATTTAACCTGCTAAATATCCAGTCAGCCTTGCAACGCCAACTTGTCGCAGACACACTCAGCTTGCATTGTAATCAATTCACACTACACGATTGTCGCTTGATATTTGATTTCCCTCCGAGTTGGAGATTTTGTCTGCAAGCTCAAAAACACATTGGAGAGCTGAAAACTGGGCTAAAATCGTGTAGTGTGACCCCGGCATAAGTGTGGTCCTGGGTCAACTCCAGGAGGACGGTGTTGGAGCTGTGAGCCATGAAGACAGTTCTTAGGGCACAATATGAGCTACCGACCAAACTGTTCTAAGACAGTGGGGAGAGCTGTGACTTTTAAAATAAAGATACAAATATTGTAGAAGGAGTTCATGAGGTAATGGGGGGGGGGGGGGTTGCTGTGCCTCCTGCAGCTTGGAGCCTGTAGGGTTGCCCACGCCTGTTTATCACTACTGTTGACCTCTGTCGCCCTTCTTTAATGCATGAGCAACCCTGTATACACAGGCATGCACTCACACAGCTGAAGAGAATATCTTAACACTTACACACACACACACACACAGCTATAGTGATTGAAACGTGCACTGCATAGAGTCGTCTATGCCAACCTATGGTGCAGTTTGTGGTGATTTTCCTCCGCTTTGGATTGTGTCGTAGCAACTCCAGCTCTCTCTTTGTGGGCTCCCACGTGGTGAATTTCTCCCCTATACCTACGGGAACGCAGGGATACAAATGTTAAAAGGCAGTTCAAACGCAAACTGAGACGACGAGGTGCTCATTTTGACAAATACCTTGCAATTTCCAGGCTTTCCTCTGTTCTTCTTTGGCAATCTGCTCCATGTCTTTATCGTATATGTAGTCTTGACACACAAAACAATATATTCCTCCGTACAATAGGTCTATCGCTAGAGAAGTTGGGAGGGGGTTGGGGGCAGGAGGAGAACACACAATAATTAGAAATAGATTTTTCTACCACCCCGACCCAACAATATACCTTGGGTTTTATTTCACTGCAAAGTCACTGGGCACAGCCGACCTCAAGACCACCGCTTTCAGAATCCTGCATTTTACAGTCTGGGCTCTATTGATTGAGTCTTGTTTTGTTGTTTGTTTAGGTCTTTCTATTTCTTTGCCTTGAGAAGTTACAGGAGATGTGAGGGGAGCCTTTTTTGACTAAGTGCATCTTGCCTCTACAGTACACCCCATCCCTTTCAATAAACCTCACAGCAACAATACCTGGATTCTGTTGCCGTGACAACCTATTTATAGCCGTGTCGGACAACTGTTCATCCTAGGTGCTAGGGTGCGCTAATGTTTTCAAACAAAAAGGCTGAAAATGTTAACCATTATTGTGCGTTCTTTATTTTAATTTAGCATAGCCATATTACACATTAGAATGCTAAATAAATTGCATGCAATCACAACTGGCATGCAGAGTAAGTATACTACATATGTTAAGATACATGAAATATGTATCAACACACTCACATATACATACACACACACACACACACACATTAGGGGTGCACAATATATCGTTGTAATCGATTAAGTGTTATCGCGATATCACGTTGTGCAATATCACATGGAACATGTTGCGATATTCCATTTTATGGAGAGATGCGTCTGTTGGCTGTGTTCGATTTATAGCTCGCCTGAAACTACTATATGGCATAGTGAGGTTTCATTGGCCAGTTGCCCTGTCACATGCAAAGTGTGAAACTACACGAACATACCCTATTGAGCATACCACGTGACGTTTGTATACCCTTCAACATCGCGTTATTGAAGCGCAAACAATACAGCGAAACGAGTCAGAGGAGAAAAAGAAAAGAGACAGCAAAACAAGAGAGGAGCAAAAGCAAAACAATAAACCTGCAACTAAAAGATGAGTGTGGCTGAGGGAGGCAATACAATCACAGACACGTTAGTTGCCAAAAATAATGCCACCTCCGTAGCCTGGAATTACTTTGGCTTTAAACCTACAGATGTTGCTCAAGCTGTTGCACTGTGCAAAACATGCCGTGTGGTGATGCACCGCACGCGTGGCAATACAACCAATCTATTTACACATCTGAAGAAACACCACAAGCTACTATACGATGAGTGTCTATCACAAAATAAATGTAATAAACCTGTCCCAGATCCTACTGGTACGCTAGAGCTAGCCAAACAAACATCGCTAGTGAGTGCTTTTGCTAGTTGTAGTAAGTACGACAAGAACTCGAAGAGGCATAATGAAATAACCAATGCTATTACAAACTATTTGGCCAAATATATGATGCCCATTTACTCAGTGGAAAAAGAAGGCTTCAGAAAGCTTGCACAACGCGGTTAGTAGGTTTTTTTATTTTATTTGAATATTTGTAACTTTCGTAAAATGTATTCAGATATGATTATTATTGTATGTACATACTGTCTGTCAGTAGAGTTGTCCATGGTGTTGAATGGTGTAGGTGCAGTCACTATGTGTGCCATGTGCTGAAATCCAATCACCTTCATTGTTTTTGAAGCTGACAAACATTTGTTTATTTTGATAGGATATAGTATGAAAGGGATTATAGAACTGCTCAGTTGAATGGGACACAAGACTGTGGAATAATACATAGATTTTTTACAGATGCAGACATTTTTGTTGTAACTCATTACAGTAGCCCTAACACAAAACAATTAAACTAATTTTAATTCAAATGTATTTGTCGCTATTACTTGTATCATCTTGCCTCTGCTCGTGACTACTGTGTAAAGTGTTGTTTATATAATAAATAACTAAGCCTATTTAAGGCAGTGCTGGAAAATGATGGTGGCCACACAAAATATTGACACTTTGGGCCCAGTTTGGACATTTTCACTTAT
>JAODOY010082158.1:4818-15124 GCA_025399855.1 Forbesichthys papilliferus | reverse complement strand
AACATGCACAGAACGGTAAGCTATAGCGACATGCAAGGAGATATTTGGTGAATTTGACAAAACGCGTATTAGCTTACAATTAGCTTGTGATAGCTGACTGTAGCTTTAACTGAAAACTGTGTGCAAGAGGCGTTAATGTGCTCTTGTTGCGGCTAAAGAACGGGAGTGTGTTGATCGTCCTTAGTGTTAGCATTAACAATCAGGACTGGGAAAGCGTATACTGTAGGCTAGCTTCTTTTGCCTTTCATAGAGTAACAGTTTTTCTTTGCATGTATATATTTATTTCCTTCCTAGTGTGTGTGCGCGCGTGCACGAGTGTGAAGGTGCCTGAGACATGATTGGCCTCAGTCGAGTTCTTGGTCCACGTTCCATTATCACATATTCCTTCCCCAGCGTTTTAATCCATCACTGTTTTCTATTCTCACCATTTGCACATTGTGTGCTTGTATGGCGGGAGGGGGTTGGGTGTTTCATTACCATGTTCCTTGCGGGGAGAAACCTATTGCGTTTTTTTTAGTTGATGTGTCTACATTCTACAACAAATAACATTTGGAGGAGAGATTCAGGGCTCGGGGTGCTTTTTAATCGCCTCGCCGCTCCGTTACAGAGGAGTCACAGCTCGATACTGACTTCTTCTGACAGGACAACACCCACGTTTGTCCGTGTATCTATCCCCTTTGTGCTCACCTCCATCACACCCTTCCTTCCATTTTCTTTCCTTTGCCGTTTAATTAATTAGTTAAGAAGTGAAAACTGAAAACGCTCGCGGGCGGGAACGCTCGGCGTGGATCGGTGAGCGCCCGGGCTTCAGAAGCAAACTGTGATTTTCTGCCTCCGTGGTCCCGATATTAAATAACTGCCAGAGCGGTGTGACTGATAGAGTGTTATTGATCTCCGTGCCGTGCACACAGAGAGGAGACGGGGGATTTAATGGTTCCTCTGAATTAGTACTTCGTTCACAAACATTTAGCAGCTCAGGGAAAAATGCTGTTGCTGTTCAGGCCTCTCTGTGTGTGTGTGTGTGTGTGCGTGTGTGAGATGGGTGGGATTATGTAAACTGTATAAGAATGGGACTGCTGTAGTGCATAAAAGAAAATGAGACTGGGAACTACAACATCCAGGTCCACTGGGAACTACAACATCCAGGTCCACTGGGAACTACAACCGCTGGCCCCGCTACCCACCCCATAGCACCACAAGAGAGGTTTACTCTAATTGTGTTAAAAGGTGCTCAAGGGCACTTCGGCGCCTCGAATCAGACCACAACAGCGTGGCCATGTGTGCGCTTACATGACCAGTTGGACTGGTAGTGTGGGAAGCACACACATCCCCCCCCACACACAAGCACGCTCACACACACACACACACTCACCAGGCGAGGATCATATTCCGGGACCCTCCTCCGGGCAAAGTCCAGCTGGTCGTACCCAGGAACAGACCGGGAAGGCTGGTACTCCTTGCGGTACCCCTGGGAAAGCTGCTCACTGGGGGGGAGAGAGAGACAGTCATGTTGGGCTGAAGGGTGGCGGTCTTTATCCTTTTACACACACACACACACACACACACACACACCACAAAACCTGGAAGACAGAGACATCGAAATACTTTACATATGCAGAATTTAAATTAAATCATCATCCATCCATCCATCCATCCGGTTAGCTTTTCATGGATTATGTAAACAATATAACACATCTCCATATTCTGAGTAAGACGCAAATACCGCATTCAAAATATGCGGATACTATTAGTGGTTTATGGGGATCTATATGGCTCTCTGGTATGCCATATACACGTAAATGTACAGTATGTGCTCATGGGGAGGCTTTGCTACAGTACAATGAGAATGCATTAGAGCTACTGTATTGTCAGTTGCCATGTCAACAGCCTGTGGGAAACGTGCTTATATGAAAGCCATGTAAAGTAGGTGCACACAGGCATCATAACCTTTCCATCCCTCTAGAAAGTGTGCGCGCACACACAAACACAGGCCTCTGCCCCATGCTTTTAACACTCCTGAACAGCCGGCATTGATACAAGCCTTCTGCTTTGCATACTGAAAGACGGACCTAAGGCAGGTATTGACAGAGAGAGAGAGAGAGAGAGAGAGAGACATGGCTTACATGAACAAATCTCTCCTGGACCTCTGCCTTTACTGTAGTTAGAAAGCCTGGACACGTCCTATCCTGTTTCAATGTGTGTGCAGGCGCGCGCATAGCTGAGTGATTATTAAAGTATATAGCTCTGTCAGTGTGCTATAGTGTGCAACTATAGTGTGTAACTTAGTGTGTACACACACACACACACACGCTGAAGCGCACTGGACGACTGCGTGGGTGTGTTCGGGCTGATTTACTGCAGCCCCAATCCCTGCCAAGTCTGTAGGGAGAGAGAGCCCTGACTCCTGTGGCCAAGAGGCAGTACGTTGACATGGCGTTGTCACTATCATTCTAGACAGACAGACACACACACACACACACACACACACTCACAGCAACACTTTATCTTCTTTTTTGAATTCCCTGAGCTTCATAAAAGAAAAGAAAAACATGTATATCTCCGTTCTGACCTTGTGAGTGCAGCTGTAAAGGTGTATTCTGTCATGTCGAGTGTAACAACGTATTATTCTATGCAAGCTTAACAATTTGTGTAAATATGTATTATTTTGTGTTAATAGTCCTATACTGCACCTAAGATGCATTCTTGTGTAAAAACGACAGTTATTGTAAAAGTATGTATTATTGATGTATAAATGCTCCTGTGATTTTCGTGAAGATGCATTCTGTTAAGTTAACGTAAAGATGTATTTTTGTATTTTTGTTGTAGAGGTGTAAAGCATTTAATTTGTATTGTAATTTGTATTCCCGTTTACAGATTGTTAAAGACATTCACATTTTATAAAATAATATCTTTGTGTGTACTGTGAACATATTACTCCTATAATTTAATGTTATCTCATGTATTAGGTAGTATTTGGTGTATTCTTGTGCAAGACATGTCTGTGTTCTTGTGCTGGAGGTGGTGTCTTGAGATTAATGGTCGACTTTGACTCATGACTAATCGATAAAATGTTTTACCCAAAAGCCTACAAGAGCTGGCTTCAGATAACCTGTTAAAATATAATGTACATCTACCGTTTTTGACCAGTAATTATTTCTTTGCCATTACTCATCTTTTAAGTTCTATCAACCCCCCACCCGCCCATCCACAGATATGCACAACATGCCGAGACCATCAGTGAAGCGCGACACACATTAACACACAGAGTTCATTTTTTACAAAACTCAGAACGTCTTTCACAAAAGCCATTAGCCAATCCCTCGGCTGGTAATTAGAGCTGCCATTTTGATTGAGTACGCGTGTCACCCTCCGAATGAAACAACACCGTAATTATCTCGTTATGCTCCTGCCTCCATCAGTAACAACACCAAATATTATCACATTGATGGACAAAGGCCCCGGTAAATTCTCAAGGAATAAACAAAAGGGGTCCTTGCATAGGTCGGCGGTTCAGCCAGCTGCCTTGCCCAAGAGCCGACGTGCATCAAAAGTCTGGAAGGTGTTTTACACACACACACAAACAAATAAACGATGTGAGAGGGGGGAAATCAAATGTGTGCGAGCTTGTTCCCTGATGTCATACATTGTGTTTCGAGAAATGACTCATCTCATAAACCTGCTCCCACCGGAGGCAGCTGGTTACACAGTCAATCTTTACAACTTTCTTTTAATTTTATTTAAGTACGTTATTGAGAACAGGAGTCATATCTCCGCTAGACACTGGCAGTTCACTGCTCTTATGTGAGAGTGCATCTAATCTGAATAAAAGGTTAGACACAAAACTAGGCCTTTTTATATCCCAACAGCTACTAGCCAAGAGATATTAATTTCTCTCAGGAAAGAACGAGCACAAACAGAGAGAGAGAGAGAGTCAGAGAGAGCGAAAACTTTGCGTCGAGTCAGTCAGTGTGAAGACTAATTAGGCAGTGTATCTGTGCACGTGTGTGTGTGTGGCTGTCCCTAGCTGTGAGCGGCTACTTAAGTCCAGCCAAGCGCACAACCGCCATCCAGGCCGGACAAACGCAGCAGAAACACACAGTGGGTATTGGGAACAGATGTACTCGGGAGAAACAAGTCAAAATAGCGGTTTGTACAGCACAGGCCTGCGCAGGCGTTAACAAGGTTAGAGGAAGCATTCACTCTCCGTGTAGTCTAACGGGGTTGGCTTACTACACCACCTCAGCCTGCACTCACACGTACGAAGAACAAGGGAGACACAGCAACCGGCTGCCGTTCATTTTCAGCGAGAGTTGGCGATTTACGTCGACGAGAGACAAACGGCCGTTAAAAGCCAGCTGGGCGGGGGGCGAAAATAGACTGGAGGGACTATTTTATGCCCATTCTGGGCGAAGTGACACGGTAACGACAGATGGGAGTGAAAGAAACGTGATAAGACGCATTGCTTAAACAAATGATCCAACCGACATGTAACCACAAGCCAGGAAACGTCCATAAGCGACAAGCCAAAACCGCCAGTACCGTCAGACCTACAGGATAACGTTCCGGTTCTACAGTAGCAGTATCTGAGCGCTCAGAAATAATGTCTAGGATCTAGAATCTTTCAGTTAGAGGACACGCTCGCACCATTCGGTTTCTTTTGCAGTGTTTCAGCACACGAGCTCAACCGAATGCATTAGCGCCTAACAGCAAGTTTCAGAAAAGCCCCCCCACCTCTCTCACTTCAACGTGCTGCTTCTTGGCGCGGGAGACAAAGAGTGCCTTCTAGCTAATCAAATTTGACAAGCATAGCTAACCTTATTTCTCCCGCCCCACACCCCCCACTTTTCCCTCTACAGGTCTGCTGTGAGCCAGAGCTCTAATCAGACGTGACGGCCGTCAGCAAAACGCACCTGCCACCGGCGGCCTAATGAAAATGTCCCCCGGTAAATTACGGAGACGGGGCTGTGAGTCTTAGGGGGTGGAGGGGAGGGAGGGGAGGCGGCAACACATCATATTCACACACACAAACGCGCTACGCCCAAAGTCCTCGTGAGCACGCCTGGCCGCTCGGCAGCCATGTTGCAAATGCCTCGGAGGCAGGCTTGCTGCCTTCACGCGCGTGTCGGACGTCCCTGCTTCTCGGTCATGAAGTCGGAATTATGAGCGCGTCGCGTTCAAGTGACTTGTTGTCACAAAACGTGCAAACGTTTCTTTGTTCATTGTAATGCACACATTAGAAGTTATGGTTCATTGTAATGCACACATTAGAAGTTATGGTTCATTTTTTCCCCCAATTCCATTGTATGTTTCAAATCGGTATTTGGTGCCTGAAACGAATTAAAAAGCAGCATTATTGTGTCAGACAAAGCTGTAACAGACACAGCTCTGTGCTGTGCTCCGTGTCGCACGGCCTCCAGAATAGATCATGGCTAAACGTCCTTCCCCTCCATCTCTGACTGGGGATTGGGGGGGGGGGGGGGACGGTGTAGAGTGAGCTACTGAGCTACAGATGCATGCACCAAGATACACTCGTGCAAAGGCAACACAGAACCGTTAATTTTTGCCTGCTATAAAAACGGCAATAGGACCACATTTGCAGAATAGTTGCTAGGCTACACAGAGAAATATTACATGCTGTCGGCTGTGTGTGTGTTTGCGTGCGTGCGACTGTGCGTGCGTAGATGTTTTATTTTTTGTAGAGGGGTGCACGGGTGTGTGCATGTGTCTGTTAGAACAGCTGTACCCACGTGTGTGTGTGCGTGCATGTAAGTAACACCGCAAAGCGTCCATATTTAAACTAAAGCCACATTTAGCCCCCGTTTAAGTGTTCAACCCTAACAGGTAATTGACATACATTACTAGAGTACAGCATTTTCAACTTCAAATAAGTTATTATGGGGTGTAATCATGGTCTAGAGAGCTATAAACAGGAACAAATACATGAAAAGAGGACTGCCATTCATCAAGACTACAGCAACACTTAACATGACGCACATACACACCGACAGAGAGAATACACTACAGTCTGTTAATGGAATGTCCAAACTAATAGAACTGTCAGGTTGCTAGGCTGTGGCTAATTAGCGCTCTCTCTCTCTCTCTCTGTCTCGCTCTCTCTCTCTGTCTCTCTCTCTCACACACTCTCTCCCCCCCTCTCTCTCTCTCTCTCCCTTCAAACAAAGTTTTCCCTCCGTGTTCTGTAGTCTGACCACTGCCATATGCTCTAATCCGCCCCACCTCCATTTTGGCTCCAACTTTCCTTTCTTTGCTTTGTCATCCCCGCTCTTCTCTTCCCATCTGGCTCATCACGCGTTCTTTCCCCCCCATGTACGTCTCCTCTGTGGGTTGCACTCAATTGTCCTGGTTTATAGCATTTTACTATGCTGTATATATATAAAAAATATACATGCATCTCTGTCCCCTCTAATATTCTCTCTCTCTCTCTCATGCATATGGAGTTGTAACCAGGTCGGACATTATCGCTGGCCGAGGCCGAAGCGCTGTCGTCCACCTACAATTATATCTTTGCCAAGGAAAGTAAATAGTTTTATGGTCGATTGATAGATACCACTGCATAACACGACTAGACCATGGCGATCATGTTGTTGAGACACATGCCTGGTTTCTTTAAGATAACTGGTCTGAAAGACGGATATTCTATAAACTTGCCAGACATAAAAACAAAATACAGGGGTAGCGAATTTAATCTTAAATGTGTATAGTCTTGGTAAGCTATGTCTTGGTTATGACTTGAACGTTGGTTAGCTAACTGAACGTGTTTTGCCAGGTAGCTAGCTATAGCGCGGTTTGTTTACATTGCAGCAGTAGCAACGATGCACCTCGCAAAATACAAGTTGTAAGTTGGCAGGTTAATTGATCACAAGACTCAAGAGTACAAGAGTATGAATCTGCCTCACCAATGTTTCTCTGATCACGAGCGTGCTACTCCGTGCTCCACTGCGAGCGGGCAGGGCTCACGTTTGCAGTAAAGAGTGTGATTTTCCTCATAACGATATAAATCATAAAGCATTATACAAAACGATAGACGTTTTTCTATCGTCATAGGATATATAGTCATATCGCACAGCCCTAGTTGCTCGAAACACTTATATGTTTTAAAAAATGTACTAACATTTCCCCATTTTTTTTTTTTTATACTGTAAAAGTCAAGATGTGAGTCAATTTAAGTACCCCAACACGTGTGTGTGTGTGTGTTTAGCTGTGGCATGTGTTCATGACTAATGCATGGTCCTTTAGAGTTGTGGACTGATAGATTGTGAATAGTAATGTGTGCTAACATTCACCTGCTCTGCTGTGAAGCAGGCTGGATACTGTCTAAACGTGTGCACGCACACACACACAAAGTTGCCCAACACACACTCGTAACACACTATGACTAAAACACAAACAACTCCTACGCATTGACAAACAAATAAAAACGCATAATTCTGGTTGCCTCAGAAACAACACAGCAGACATCCTCTGCCCACACGCACACACACACACACCATACCTGTCTGGCAGTGTGTGTTGCTCCGTCAGGGGGCCCCGTGGTTTGTTGACCTTGGCATACAACTCGTCCATCGAGGGCTGTCGGCCCAGGAAGGGCCCTCCCGGCCCAACCGCCGACACCCCTGGCGACGGGGCCCGGCTCTGGCCTGCTTGGGCGTGGGGGGAGTGGTTGGGGCGGAAGTTGTTGATGCGGGCGTAGTTTGGGTCGTTGTCGTCGTCCTCCATGTCAGGAGGGAACGCCGCTGCCGGGCGGTCGGGGGTGAGCCGGCCCTGGTGGACGTCGCCATGGCGCAGGTCTGACCTGTCAGTCACACGAAAAAAGTCGGTTGTTGGTTGTCATTTGTTGAAAACAACAGTAAACATGTGTTCATGCTTATGTTATCGTTATATTTTTTAATTGTGTATCTTAGATTCCTCAATTGTGAATGTCTGTTTTTTTAACTTCAATGAGATAATCTGGTTAATAAAAGGAAACATAATAAATAGAAAGACAGGTAACTGGAAGGACCATGTCCTTTGTATGTTAGAGTCTTGGGCAAGTTACTCCTTCAAAAAGTAATGATATTACTGGGTAATGGGTATAAAAAGTAATTAATTACATTAGTAGTTACTAGTTACATTACTATATTACTTTCACAATAACTGCCCTGGCTCGCCACTTTCGAAAAATGACAACCTGTGACAGTAGCCAGCTAATTTTAGAATTTCATTATTATTTATTGGAACAATAATTTACTTTAAGAGTCAACAATCAGCCAACAATGAGCCTGGTTGGTTGATTCAATTAGACTACCCCCAAGTGTGCTAGGACCAGAAATCTCATTCTTGTAGAGCAGTATTGAAGCATTACTTTGATAAGTAATTGAAATATTATTACAGTTTTGGAAATGGTAATTAATTACACTTCTAATTACTGATACACGTAATAATATTACAGGGGTTAGTTACTATTAACTACTAGTTAGTTACTAGTAACTAGTAACCAGTAAGTGACTGCCCAACACTGATCACAAAGGTATTCCTCAACACATACTGCAGTGGTAAATTGATTCTTTATTATATCTCGATGATCTGTACAAACAGATCAGGTCCATAAAAACATCAAACGTCTTCATGCTCTCCTGCCATTGCACGAACCCTTTCAAAGTGATTTGACTGTATTACAGAATATGAATACTGTGGTGTGTCTGCATTGTACCTGTCAAGTTGCTCTTCGCTCAATGCCTCCAGTTTGTTCTTCAGTAGTTTGGCATCTTTATTCTTGTCTTCTTTCTTCTTACCAAACCTGTGAACAAGGACAGACCACTCAGACTGGCAGTTTACCTTTTTTATTTTACATATAGAGTAAGCAATGATACCTAGGTTTGCATGTTGCTTGCCGGCTACTCCGTTTAAATATCTCTCTCACAAGTGAGGTTTTTAGGTTCATTTCTGCTTGCGTCAGACGTTGGTAATGCTAATATGCTGAGAGTGAATTTTATGCACATGCGGAATGACACACATGCACGTGAGCACGCACACACACGCAGGACTGAGTTAATTAGCGGACGGTCCACCTTAAAAGGCAGGGTCAGTCATTCTTGCTAACGTAGAGCTCAAATCAAAGTGGTATCGCTCCGCGGGGGGCGCCTCACACATAGAATCGCATTGTGAAGCAAAGTGTAACGCTACAGCTTTGTTGATATGAGCGGTGTTCGCCACTTTGTGTATGTTCCTATTTACGTAGCCAGGGCTGTGTGGAAGTATCAGATTATTTCAACACGCATAGAGAACGGTAAGCTAGCGAAATACGAGGAGATATTTGTTGAATTTGGCAAAAAGTGCATTATCTTATATTTAGCTTGCAATACCTGACTTCACCTTTAATAGTCGTTTATCTGTGAGGAAATGTCAATGCCACGAATTTGTGTCAATATACACGTGTGTGTGTGTGTGTGTGCGTGCGCGTGCGTGCATTGGTTAGAAGGGGGTTGCGTATTAGCGCATATTTTTTCTGAAAATGCTATGAATGTACTTTTCAGGGTCCTGAATGATTTGGTCGTTATCAGTGTTCTGCACAGACTGATGATGACCCATTCATTTGAGTGAGGTCTGTTGGAGCAGGGAGACATCTAGAACATGCAGAGTAGTGGGTACCCCAGGACCAGGGTTGGGAAAACACCGGTGTAGACAGCTTAAGTATCACTTTGATTATTTATTTATTTCTCGTTTATTTGATCAGGGACAATTCACAATAAATGTATTGCAACCATTTTATTTGTAGTCCCTGTGTAAAATGCAGAATACTGTAGAATATATACACACACACACACACACACACACACACACACACACAAACACACATGCATATAAATATATATATAAAATCGTTAGCTACAGTATCTCAGCTTTGACATTGGGTCTCATAACATACTCTTAGATTAGATACCAGAATTAAGAAACAGACGATTAGCTTCCAGATTTAGGAAACACACGATTAACCACCCTGCAACCCCCCCCCCCCCCGCCATGCACGCACACACACACACAAGTCAAGTCAGAATCTAAAGCACTCAAAGTCAAAGCTGTTGAGGGGAAGGTTTCACAAGCCCTGAAAATGTTCCCGTTCAACACACGCGCGCACACACATACACACACACACTCGCATGCGCGCAGGGCACCTTAATCAACCGACCACGGGGCCAGAGGTCCAGTTGAACCCATCATTATAGCCGCATTAATTAGGGAACACTTTCCTCCTGTTCTGTCAGAGGAGGGGGGGGGGGGGGGGGGTGGGGGGACAAAAATAAAAATT
>JAODOY010082157.1:0-37947 GCA_025399855.1 Forbesichthys papilliferus | reverse complement strand
GGGGGAGAGAGAGAGAGAGAGAGAGAGAGAGAGAGAGAGAGAGAGGGAGGAGAGAAAGAGAGGGGGGAGAGAGAGAGAGGGGGGGAAAGAGAGGGGGGGGAGAGAGAGAGAGAGAGAGAGAGAGGGGGGGGAGAAAGAGAGGGGGGAGAGAGAGAGTGGGGGAGAGAGAGAGAGAGATACTAGACAGAGGAGACAAGAATGGAATATAAGGAGGTGGACTAAAGATACTGTGTAAGGAGGTGTCAGTCACATACATACATTACATTAATAACTAGTGAGAAACCTGAATTATATGTACGTCTGTCTGTCTCTGCATCGCTGCCTTTTCCAACCCACGGCTGCCACACACACACGCACACACCTACACACACATACACACACACCAAGACTCACGTGCACGAGTGCAACTCCCCTTGCCCCAGCGCCTCCAGCCAGAGTAGAGTCTAACTCGCCTGTACTTTATCATTACCTTACAGTTAGTCATTACTGTCCCCTCCAGTGCTATCACTACCAACACTACAAAGAGGGAGAGAGAGAGAGGGGGGGGGGGGGGGGGAAGCACATATAGCCATGAAATACTGATACCTAGAAGCAGGAAGAGCATAGGGCCTAAAAAAGACAGGGTCTCAGCTGTATATGGCAGTTTGCAGTTTGTTTTTTTCCCCCCATTTTTTTTGCCAGGTGTCCTGCTAGGACAGAAACAAACAGGCAAACAAGGCTTGGTGTGCGTGCGTGCGTGCGTGCGTGCGTCCGTGTGTGTGTGCGTGTGTGTGTGTGTGCGTGCGTGCGTGCGTGTTCCGTTCGCTGCGGCGTCTAACAAGAAAGCGCATTTCTTCCTGCCTGCTGGAGTCATCTTCACATAACATTCCCCTCTCCTAAACACAAACACGTGTGCACGCACGCACACGCGTATGCAGATATACACACAGGAATGTATACTGTAGTCCCACATGCACGCACGCGCACCCGCACACACACACACACACACACGTAACATGCACACACACAGACTTCAGAGCTATTTCTACTGGAGGACACAAGCAACAGAACAACAGCAGCCAGAGCAGCTGATGACAGAAACACAGA
Source organism: Forbesichthys papilliferus (assembly GCA_025399855.1). Lineage (NCBI taxonomy): Eukaryota > Metazoa > Chordata > Actinopteri > Percopsiformes > Amblyopsidae > Forbesichthys > Forbesichthys papilliferus. The sequence continues at coordinate 36,861 of JAODOY010082157.1, read as the reverse complement.
CCAATAAACCGAGACACCCAGCCAGCCAGTACAGAACCTCCACTGTCCAACCCCACGTCCAGTCCACCTCATTATCCACATAAGAAGCCCTGAGATAGGTGACGGCGCCCACACACACACACATGTGAGACGGAGATGGATGGGGATAGAGGGTCTCTCCTTGCCTTCCATAAAGGACAATTACAGTGAGTGATTTATATTCAGAGTGACCCCATCTCCGCGGAGACCACTCTCCACGGGAGGAGACGAGAGATGAGCGGCATCGGCGGGAAAGGAGAAGATGAAGGGAAACAAAAATTGAATGGAGGCTGGGGGCGCAGGGCTTAATGGAAAAATCACCAGCAGCTTGTGTTCTTGCGCATGCATGTGAATGCGACAGCGAGAGAGAGCATGTGTGTGTGTGTGTGTGTGTGTGTGCGTGCATGTCGGGCAGGGAAGTGTGTCCCAACAACAGTGTGTTCAGGTTGGAGCAACACTGCATCACTTCACACGTCAACAAGGACACACGATGCGACAAGAGTCATGTAGTTCACCCCAGTCGACTGCACACACACACACACACGCGCGCACACACACACACACAGTAACAAATTATTTACCAGGCAGCTCCTGTGCAGGTACAGCGAGCGGTTGTTTCCTCCTTTCGCTCCACCACAGCAAACTGGTTCACTACAGAACAACCTCAGAAGCAACTAAGAGGTTGTTATTTCTGGTTCCTTCTCACAGGGCTGTAGGGAGGCGGGAGGCCCGAGCTAACATTCCGGGTAACGCAGATCAAAGTCTTCACATCAATATTTGCTACAACCTACACCCAGAGCTGCTCCAGCGATGGTTTGCCGAGCACCCGGAGATTTCACACTTCCACTCTCCAATGACCGCTTTACTGAATATTTTGTTTTCATTTTATTTCCCTCCAGCTTCAGTGCTTTCTGTTAGTTTTATTTTGATAAAACTGCCAGTGGATACGGGCATGGATATAGTAAATAGGACTTAGCTGTTTGATGTTTTCTTTCCTCTGCAGTCTAGACAGCAGCTATGGACCTGTAATTGATGTTCTGCCACAAATCACTAGTTTTTGTCCCATGTATTGACATCTAAGAGAAATGTTGCTGTTATATTTGACTTGCAAGATTAACTGTCTCTTAGTAGTTTAGGTACCGATGTCTCAGTGAGCACAGGCAGACCTGTGAGGTTCTTATAATGTAGTATAATACTAACGTCATGGCAGTGAAATCCATTTGAAGCTTTTGCTGGGGACCTCCTGGAAATTGTTTAATGACTTGTGGCAGCAAGCACGCTACTACAGAGCAGCTCTGAGAAATGATACTTTATTTATAATTTTTACTTTGTATAATGCATTTCTTTTTTAAAGCCAATGCAGCGACAAAAGCGTATATTGTCACAAGCTGATTAAACAGTACTCCCACAGACACACGCACACACACACGTGAGAGCTGTGTCTCTTGGAGGCTGCTGGGACGTCGTCAAAGCAGTGGAAATGTCACGCCTTTGATTGGATCCAACATGTTAACGAGGACACCTGTGGAGCGGCTATTTCTGTCAAGTGTGACAGCCGCTTCTTGCAGAAATCACTATGTATGTATGTGTGTATACAAGCTAGTTATTGAGAGCGATTGATTTGGCTTTGAAACGCATACGCGTACGCATACATTCCAGTGAGGGATGAAGTCTGGGCCAGTGTGTGTGTGTGTGCGTGCAAAGCGTGTGCGCTAGGCTCCACAGGGCTAGGGACCAGATTGGCAGAGGAGAAGGTCGAGCAGGTGATGAAAATGCGTAGTGACAGAAATGCTTCGCTCGTCCATCCAGCTTGTCTGCGTGGCAGGCGGAGAGACAGCGAGGCAGCCTGAGGACAAACGCGCACGCACACACACATACACACGCACACACAAATGCCCCCACATTGCCACCCACAGCCACACAAATGCCAAAATAGCTGCACACAACATGTGAGAGGCTAGCAGGAGCTCAGGGCATTGTGGGCATACTGGTGTTCTGTCCTTCCATCTGCTAATTGCATATGAGGCGCGACCTGCTCTTTCTTAAGGGACATGGACACACACACGCACACACACACACACACACGCACACACACACACACACGCACACACACTAGCTTTCTATCTGCCATGACTCTTAAGATGACACTTTAACACAACAGACTTAATCATGTGTGGTCGCCTGAGAGTGTGTGTTGTTGATAACTGGGGACTGTTGCACAATGCTAGGGGTGTTTACACTGGCGTAACACTGACAAACTGTGAGTCTGTGTGTGTCTGCGTCGTGTGTGTGTGTGTGTGTGTGTGTGTGTGTGTGTGTGTGTGTGTGTGTTGTGTGTGTGTGTGAGGCAGGGTAGGCGTGTTTGGACACACTAGTAGGGATTATATATATGCTAGGCTCGACCTACTCTAAGGGAGAATCTGTGACCGTTCTTTTGAGCGTGTTGGCGAGTCTAACTGACTGTGTGTGTGTGTGTGTGCGTGCGTGTGCGCGATGCTGCAAGCTAAGAGGATTTACGCTTGTTTTGTGTTAGCGGCAAACCTGGCGCTAGAGTATGTGGATAGCCAGAGGGTGCAATGGGAGGGGGTGGTAGTCCAGGGCACTATGTTGGGACTGAAGAGTTGTGTTTGGTCACAGCCAGGGGGCGCCACACCCCCTGTAGGGCCCATTAATCATAGCCCATCAATAAAGTGGCCCCAGTGCCTTGCGTGAGTGTGTGTGTGTGTGTGTTTGTACACATGCCCTGGCGACCACCTACTGCATGGGAACAGAGACGCACACAAGTAGCAACATCAATCACGATCAGGAGAGAGGGAGAGAGAGAGAGAGGGAGAGAGAGAGAGAGAGAGAGAGAGGGAGAGGGAAAGAGAGAGGGAGAGAGAGAGAGTGGGAGCCACTATGTTGTTGTCGCTATTATCCACTGAAAATTACAGGCCAATGTCACAACTATTACTTGGAGGTCAAACTTATATGACAGAATGTAACTGCTCTTTCCTGCTTGTGTGTGTGTGTGTGTGCGTGCGTCCGCGTGCACGTACGTGTGTGTGTGTGCGTGCGTGCGCATGTGTCAGACGCCAGGCCTCGTCTGCTACACTGCTACACAGCTGCTGGGTGATAAGGGTTGCACAAAATTTGTTCAGAGTGGCTTGTTGCCATGGCGGGGATCCGCTTCTCCTGAGACCTGTAGTCCACAAGGCAATTACCATGGGGTGTGCGCACACGCACACACACACGCACACACACGTACGCACACGCAGGCACACACACACACTTTAGATCTCTCCATCTTTATTTCTCCTTCAATCCATTTGGAATGTTTGTCTCGCTCTGTGCACGTGTGTTTATGCGCGTGCGCGTTAATGCGTGTTTATGTGCGTGTTTGTGTGCATGCGTGTGTTTATGTGCATGTGTGTGTTTATGTGCGTGTGTGTTAATGCGTGTTTATGTACGTGTTTGTGTTTATGCGTGTGTTTATGCACGTGCATGCGTGTTTATGCACGTGCATGCGTGTGTTTATGCGTGTGTTTATGTGCATGTGTGTTAAAGCGTGTTTATGTACGTGTTTGTGTTTACGCGTGTGTTTATGCGCGTGCAGCAGCTAGGTGCGCTACAGCAGGGTTTAGGAGCCGGGGCTGTTTAAATGGCAGTAATTACATGAGAAGATGAGCAGCATTCCTTCCTGAGGGCAGGCTGATTACAGGCCTCCCTCTCTGGGACCCTGTAATTACCCACTCCACCACAACCGTCTCACCCCCTGCCTTACCCGACAGTCCTGCTGCACACACACACACATGCACGCTCACGCACACACACACACACACACACACACACACACACACACACACACACACACACACACACACGTATCACACTCTCAAGGCCAACCACCAGTAGAGTAGATGTCAAGAAAACTGCGGGCGCCCTTCTTGAATTTGGCACCATTAGCCAATATTAATAATTCTTATGCAATGTCTTCTTTACTCTTTAACCCTCCCGATGAAGAGCGCATCCATGCTGAGCGAAGCAGTATGACAACAGTAGACTGATCTGGCACTAAAAACTACACTGGTCAGCAGTTGGCTGAAAATGGCTCCGAATCTGATGGCAAAAAACAGCCTTGACCCACCTGTGTGTGTGTGTGTGTATTGGAGGGTGAGGGGGGGGGGGGGACACTGGAACCAGCATGTCTACACACACACACACACACAACACTGTGATTTAAACCTTTCGTTTGCTCACTGTATTCCTGATTCCAACTCATGCCCTAATGCGGGGACGCATATGGAACACACAGCCTTGTACTCCCCGTAACACGACTATGCCAGCGGGGGGCGGTAGTGTTGCCACTTGCCACGCACATGTTTCCTACAAGTTGACATGACAGCTTGTGTCGCGGGGGACAGGAAGACGCCTGCATCAAACTTCCTGTACAAATGACATCAGACACCTTGAGCAGGTGATAATGAACCACAGGGCTGATCGAAGGAAGGGGGAAAGTGGAAACATCACAGATGACAGAGGGTGGCTAAGAAACGCGAGAGAAGAGAGAGCAGAGCGGAGAGGACGGAGAGAAAGGCAGGCAGACAGACGGACAGCAAAACACACCAAGTCAGACAACATGAAAATGCCAGTGATGGAGGGAAACAGGGAATGCTTTAGCCTGGAGCTATAGTCTTCGTAACGTCAAAGTGGGTATTTATTGGCCAAAGGCACGCTGAGTAAACCTCGTATCACAGATAGACTGCATGGGCTACTGCTATAGGGAATGTGCTTGGCTGTGACTGGAAGCAGAACACAGACTCTCCTCAGAGTACACTGTATGCAATATGCATGGGACTACACGTGCCGAAGAAAGGAGAGGTTTTAAAAATAGCCACACAATGGCAGTAGATCTTACACATAGGCACTTTATCATGAGCGCTAGGGAAGTGAGGCGTGAGAGGAGAAGAGAAATGGCTGGGCACAGATTACACTGATGTGTGGATGGAAGGAGGACAGAAAGAGATGAAGGGAGACAGAGAAATGCTCCCTGGGTGCCAGACCTGAGTACCCCTCAGTTATTAAATGTGTGAGTGTGTGTGTGTGTGTGTGTGAGCGTGTGTGTGTGTGTGTGTGTGTGTGTGTGAGCGTGTGTGTTTATTGCAGGCATTGGCTATGGTTGGTATGAGTGCCAGTGCTGTTAGAGCGGACTGCTGCGGTAATGTGTTGTGACAGGGGCTGAATCTTGTGACTAAATGCTTTGGCAGGAGAGCTCCTCTGTCATACTAATGAACCGATGAGGAAATGAGCCGGGTTGACAGGGGATTGACGGACACAAACGTGCGTACACGCACTTGCGGGAGGTACGGTACGCTCCCCGCGGCAGATCAAGCCACAGGACAAGGCACGCAGATGTGACACACTGATGCAAACATTGCTTCACGTATAGCTAGCGCTGTGGCCGTGGCAGAGGTGGCAACACATGGACAAACGTGGAGATAACAACAAAGATGTTGTGCACGCACACACGCATGAACACACACAGGGGCTGGCGTCACTGTGTGGCTTCGTTGCATCCCCTTGCATCAGGACCGTCCCCAGACACACACACACACACACACACGCACACACACACACACACACACACACACCACGCACGCAGCAGCAATCCGCGAGGACTCTGTGTGTAATACAGGAGATGCAGGACCATGTGACTTCCCTAATAACACAACCGAATGCTATATGCACAATTTGAAAACATTTATAAAATAATGAGGATTCTTAAAATGTATTTGGCTCTAAAAACCTCTGTTCTGCTTTTGTTTTGTGAACTTTATGGGAGAGGAACAGGAGATGCGTATACAGAAAGAGTAATAGTGAACAGGTAAGGAAGGATATAAAAAGAAAAGAGAACAAGTGGATAGTTAATTACACTTATTTTTTACTCTTTGGCCATTAATCATCCTCTTCAAAGAGCCAGAAGGCTATCTCTATTCCTGGCACATTAGCATCACATTAGAGATCAACAACCTCTGTTTTGTTAGGCTGTGACCCAACATTAGTGCTGCAACGTGATATCTCATATATATTTGGCTAAAACATTGATTACAGTATCGCTCCATCAGAACCCCAATTTCCACCCCATCTAAAAACAATGATATCACCTGGATAGGTGAAGCTCGGGGAAGCATGCAGTGTGAAAAGTTAAAAAAAAAAAAACGAATCATTGGTTTTTGCTATATATAAACTGATAGCTGATGCTAACTGGTGTTTTGGTGATTAAAATGCTGTTTCTCTCTATCTAAGATACACAAACTAACTTGACTGATCTCGGCCATGTTTACAAAGTTAGAGCCACTCAGAGGGCAAACGTCATTCTGGCAGACCCTAAATCCCTCTTCATTAAGAGTCTTGACTCCTGCCGTCATGTAGAAGACACGCTTTCTCAAGCAGGGCTAAATCAAACAGATATTAGAGTTTGTTCAGATGTTCAGATGTTTTTAAACACATACGCCACAATGCTGTGCATACTTTAACAAGGATCCTTAGTGCTTATATTCACGGTGATATAAGTATTCATGTTTTTCTATACTTTACTTATTGATTGTATGTGTGACTACGACTTTCAACCCAAACTGCCTAGGGGACAATAAAGACAATCTAATCTAATCTAATCTAAAACAAGAAGACAGGCATGTTTCAGGTCACCGTATCACTGGTATCTCAGTACTGATGAGTCAGCAGACCCGCATCAATCATTCATGAGTCCTCTCTGATGTTGAAGTGGCTCGCTGTGTGTGTGTGTGTCTGCGGGGACGTGTGTGTCCTTGACCTGGGCACAAGTTTATACAGGAGCGTGCTGGGGCTAGCAGCTACAGCAGAAAAGAGGACACGGCAGAGCCTCGGGCCTGCGACGGGGTGACGGAAGGGGGGGCGCATTGAGGAAGAACGCGATAGCGACTCCTACGGCACTGAACAATATAGGGGACGGCAGAGGACGAGGTGTGCGCTGCAGACGGGACAGAACCAGGGACAGAAGCAAATGCAGAGTAGTAGTGGGGAACAGATAGAAGCCCTAGGCCACAATAGAGTGATGGTGACACTTGGTTGTGAGAGGATGTGGCACGGTGACAATAACAACAGGAGATCTCTCTGCCCGTCCTTCTGTTAGCAAGCCTGCAGCTCTGGCCTAGTCAGCGCCAGTGGGCCGGGGTCTGGAGGGGAACCAGGGTGCGCTATACATACAGAACATCCTCCCCAGACCTGGGTATCATCCAGAGGGAGGTCAGAAACGAACTCAATGAGCTGATGACATGCGAGGGTTTCCCTGGGCTGTGGCTTCTTGGGAGAGAGCTTGTTGGCTAGTGCAGGTGCATTAATACCCTGTCATTTCCTACTGGCCTTGTCCCACTCATATAACTGAACAGAATGAAACCACAGCAGCACTCCTGAGGTAGAAATCAGCGCTACAAAAATGTTGTTTGGGTCTGAAGATCATCTCTTCTCCTCCCCTTACAGCTCTCCTCGACTGACGAGGGTCGCTCGTCTGTACAGCAAAGCAAATGTCATGCGCATGAAGCCGTGTGACTTGAGGAGAAAATGTAGGCGGCTATACAACAATCACTGCAGTTGCTATTCAAAGGTATAGAGTACATCTCCATGCTTGTTTACAAATGAAAACCTAAGTGTGCAGCCATGACTGACTGACCGTTTACCCAGCTCCAGATTGCACTCTGTCCATCTCTCTCTCTCTCTCTCTCTCTCTCTCTCTCTCTCTCTCTCTCTCTCTCTCTCTCACACACACACTATGTGTGTGTCTCTCTACCTCTGCTGCTCAGTGGCACAGCAGAGGCCATGGCAGCAGTGCTGTTTAAGAGGTTTGCGTATCCCATTAGGATGATGAAGAGGCCTTCCATCAGGCCAATCCCTCAGGCCAGACCCTGACAGGAGCTTTACCTCGACAAGCCTCTCAAACACAGCGCTCCACAGGAGACAGCACCCAGCCAAGGCAACCGCAGGTGCTGCACGCACACGCATTCGCACACACACACACGCATTCGCACACACACACACACGCAGGCGCACACAGACACGCGCGCGCACGCACACAAACACAATGTGACAGGTGCTCAGAGCACGCCAAACTGCTGAATGTGTGTGTGTGCGTGCGTGTGGATGCATGCATATGGGATGTCTTTAAATATGTTTTCCAACTTCAGCAAACAGTTCAGCGCACAAGCATAGAAGGAGACAAGAGAATGATGGAGAGGAGACAAGGAGACAAGAGAAGGCTGTAGGAGACAAGGAGACATGAGAGGATGTAGGAGATAAGGAGACAAGAGAAGGTTGTAGGAGACACGGAGACAAGAGATGCTGTAGGAGACAAGGAGACATGAGAGGATGTAGGAGATAAGGAGACAAGAGAGGCTGTAGGAGATAAGGAGACAAGAGAGGCTGTAGGAGATAAGGAGACAAGAGAGGCTGTAGGAGATAAGGAGACATGAGAGGCTGTAGGAGATAAGGAATCAAGAGAGGCTGTAGGAGACAAGGAGACAAGAGAGGCTGTAGGAGACAAGGAGACATGAGAGGCTGTAGGAGACAAGGAGACATGAGAGGCTGTAGGAGACAAGGAGACAAGAGAGGCTGTAGGAGAAGCTAGGGAATGACAGGCAGAGGAAAGAAAAGGTATGTGAGAAGACAAGAGAGTCAAGCGGAGTAAAAGACAGGTGAGAGGAGGCCTATAGGAGAAGAGAAGTAAAGCTTGACTAATTCCAGCACTCACACGTTACCTGATCCATTTTTAATGGCTGCCACAAACACAAGGACTAATAGCAGAACAGCCAGATACACATCAGACAGGCCGACAGACAGAGAAGATAGGGGAGGCAGAAAGTGACGAGGAGGGGGGGGGGGGGGACAGAATGAGGAGGACGTAGACAGAGAGAGAGAGAGAGAGTGAGAGAGAGGGAGAGGGGGAGAGGGAGAGAGAGAGAGGGGAGAGAGAGAGAGGGAAAGAGAGAGAGAGAGAGAGGGAGAGAGATGGAGAGAGATGGAGAGAGAGGGAAAGAGAGATAGAGAGAGGGAGAGAGCGAGAGAGAGAGAGAGAGAGCAAGTGACGCCACGGGAGCTAGGCTGACCTGGATTCACAGGACCAGTATTGATTACCTAAGGATAACACATGGAGCATGCTCAGCAAAGAGCTCCGCTCAGAAAGCAGATAAATGGCTTGTGCACACGGACAGCAGGGCAAAGCGCACAGAACTGTGTAAAACACAACAAAACGCTCAGAAAAAGCCACAAAGTAGCCTACATCTCCTCCCTGGCTGGTAATCTGACAGGAAAGGTGTGACGAGGGCAGATGCTTAGTTAACGTCTATGTAATGATGGATGCTATATGGGGTGGGAGAGGGCTGGGAGAGTTCCGTCTATAGGCAGAAGTGGTGCTCGGACATAAACATCATTAACAAGCTAGCACCGGCACACCACATGAGAGTCTACCTGATCTGATTAGATTTTATTCAGGGCAGGATTTATGGAGCAATCTTTGGAATGTCTTTGGATGATGTATGGAGGCTTGCTTGCATGCACACACACACACACAAATATGTGCATACACATACCGAGACACCATGCATGCAAAAATAGACACAAGCCCATGCCCCCTTCAGACATTTGGATTATTCTGATGTGCATATAGATTATCTTCCCATAATCGCTTTGTGGGAGTGGGACCAAAGGCAAAGCCAGTGACTGCAGCTGAACGTCCTCTCAGAGACAAAGCTATATGCAGGTATCAAGCAAGCAGCCCCTCCTCTCACAATGCTGACATCCTATTCTGCCGATGGACACTTGAACTTGAACCGTGAACACTGATTCAAGGTTTCTTCACAGTATACAGTAAACATTACACAGGGGCCAACCAGTCAAATAACAGCAAACAGGGATGTTTACAACATTACAGTATCGGCCTGGGCCTATACTAAGACAATAGTGACTTGTATCGTGATATACACTTCATCAATAGCAATAAAAAATAGTTTGATAGAATGTTTGATAGTTTCAATAAAACTGCAAGCTGACAGAAAAGCACATGAATATGCCTACTCAAGGATCCATGAACGAAAACCCCAAGCGAGCTTCCTCCTGGCTCATAAATATCCCTTGATAATGGAACATGCCACGATATGAGTGACACGCAAACAGCCAATCTTGTAACAGGTATATAGGTTCGGATGCATCATCAAAACACCGTGGAGTGAGAAAATGAGTGTGGACGGTGAGGAAATTGTTGACAAAAATGGACAACCATTTATTTGTATGTTTTCATTGTTATGTTAACATAACTGTGTGCCTTAATACATAGTAAATTCTAAATAAGGTGGTTCAATTCAAAATAAGCTGGTTACATTCAAAATAGATTCACAGTAAGATAGTTAAATTCAAAATGAAGTGGTTACATGATTCAACATTTTCTCCTGGTTTTTATTAAACATTTTATTGTGATACATTTTTCAGCAGGCCCAGCTCTAATGCACAATATTTAACATTTGACACGTTTCAAGTTTGGCCTCACTTCAGTGGCTCCATTTTATACATTAACAAAGAGCCATTTTGGTGTGTGTGTGTGTGTGTGTGTGTGTGTGTGTGTGTGTGTGTGTGTGTGTGTGTGTGTACAATGCGACTGTACAATATGTGAATATCAAATTTGGCTGATTTGGTGCCAGGCATGGACTAACTGGATAACAGCTGTCCGACACTGAGCTCCACAATCTCAGCCAGTTACAATAATGATTCACAACGTACAATGCACAATGGGCAAGGGCTGCTGAAATATTTAGGGCTGCTAACCAGCACTAAATATACACACAGTGCATTAGCATCAAGAGGACTCAGCAAAAACACAAGCTTAACGTGATCGAAATGACATGCTGTACGTTGCGCTTAATTACACATGGCTTTTTGGCGGTACGTGTACACTGAAAATGCATGAACTGAGAATGGCCACAAGGGTCTATTCTCAATTTAGATCTACAGTATTTATAGATGACACCTGTAGCCGTTGGCCTTCAGAAGCTAGTTACTTCTGAGAGATTGCTTCGTATTATTATGTCCCCATCATAACATTACCAATCATCCAGTCAGTGATCTTAAGGTCAGAGGTCCTGGCCTGCTATTGACTGTAGCGCCGCTTCACTACGTCCTCACTGGGGTGATAAAACACACCGGCATATTGGGCTCCTGCTTGTAATGCACCTGTGAAGCTGTGAAACCTGTGCTGATGACCTTTAACCCCGCACCTAACCGCGCGACTATACTGCGCATACGGTGGAATAGAAATCAGTAGACGACAAACACCATTAATTACACAGAGACTTGGTTAAACATTTCCTCTTCATGAAATACTATAGCACACGCAGCAGAACTCCCTGAAAAGTAGTAGCGCATTAATATACATTACACAGCCTGCAATCATACTAATGGCTGCGGAGACATTGAAAGCAATCACAGAGCAAATAGAAAATAATAAAACAGGGGGTTGCGGGGGCATCTGTGTATTGAGAAAGTGTGAATATGAAAAAGAGAGAAGGCGCGTTGGGCAGAAGAGGCAATTTCGGCCGGCACGGGATTCACTGTGCCGCCCCGTCTTAGACTAGTGGAGATGTGAGGTGTTTGTAACTAGGTGTGGAGATCAATAGCGTCCATTAACTGTGGTGCAGCTCATCTAATCATCTGGGCGTCTACTGCCCACGGTAGGCTCTGTGGCACTCACCTAAGCCCCGAGGAGAGCAGAGTAATGAAATGTACACTGAAAGTCTGGGTTTGCGAGACCTAGGACAAACAAATCCGCCCCACTCACCCTCCACAGATAAACAAATAAACACAGAGTTCACCTCCTCCACCCCGCCCTCACAGGAGCAATAATCCCAAACTTTGCCACCTCTTCCCTCCCTCCCTGTGCCATACTTAACCTCTCATATGTTTGGCTAAGTTGCATATTGAGTGGTCCATTAGGAATGGTAGCAGTGCAAGGTGGAGCAGACATTTTCTCTATGCAACTCATGACCGTCTGCCTCAGGGTACCAACACAACAAGCACTCCTACACCATTCCCCAGTGCCATTCTATAATTTATCTTAATTGGAAAAAGAAAAAAAAACAAAAAACAAGCAAACCGTAAACCACTGTCTGGATGGCTAGGAGCAGGCTATGGGATTCAAGGGCTACCGTATCTGAATTCCAATGTGGGTACTTAACTGCAATTGCTAAGAAATCATTTCAGATATCTTCAGCCCCTCTGACATTTGACCTCTAAAGCATATTTCAAATGTTTAACATTTTAGATGTTATTCATTAGAATGTTATAGAATGTTAATAACAGCGTTCAAGTTGTTTTCTACTTCTTTCATTTGAGTTTCAGAGGCAGGCTGAATAATTAACAGACACTTTAATGGCATCTAATATATTTTTAAAGATGGAGGAGAGGGGTTAAAGACACTCCAAGACATGCATTAGAAAATGCTGTGTTGTTTTTTCTTCTATTGCTTTATCCATTTTCCAGAGCCAGTGCAATCTGGGGCAACGGTCAGCAGTTTTAATCAACTCTCCCAAACATGGCAGTACAACAGCAGGCTGGAAATCACAGCAGGACTAGTAATAACAATAACTCAAAATCTAATCTGAATTATGCTCTAAAGAGATTAAATCAGAAAAATCCACAGAATAAACAGAAATGGAATTTGCTTTGTGTGTGTGTGTGCGCGTGTTTTAGGTTAAAATGGTTTCTATAAAAAAAGAAAAAAAATATCACGTTAGGGTTTTGTTAAGATTATTGCATTTTGTGGTCCTTAATGCCTTATTGTTGCGTTGTTTTCTTTATTTATAATATGTATTTAAAGATTTATATGTATTTGTTATTTTGGGCAAATGTAAAATTGCTGTTTATATTTTAAGATGTATAAACATAATAAGCATAAACATAATTTAACAGACACTTTTATGCAAAGTGATTTACAGGAAAACACTGTAATACCAGGCAGGGGTTCAACTATTGTTGATAAAAACAGGCAACCTGTCCCAGTTGAGATATCGGCGCTTGTGCGAGGTGGCCTTTCCTAGAGCTGACCCTGTGTGGCCTGGGGTCAGGGGTCACAATGGACAGGGCTTGGTTGGACCTCTAGGTCACGGCCTGCCTTTGTGCTGAGCAGGCCATTGTTCTGCAGCTGCAGGACCACACCACTCCAGTCCCATTCAGAAGCTTTTCAGAAGGCTCCGCTAAGTGCAGTAGAAGCCCCCCGGGCCCATTGTCTGAGACTCGGTCTATTGGAGCTACACCAGAATGTTCACTTCATCTCCAAGTGAGTTCAGAAAAACAGTTAACTCCGAATGAATGGGGGGCGGATTTACACAGGCAGAAGGACGCACTAAACACATTCAGTCACACTTCGGCCCTCAAACAAAGAGATGCTTCAGCCAACGTACCCTTTTCAGGATGTCTATCCACACTGTATCACCTCACAGTGCCTTCATTACAAAGACACAAAGTACACAAAGTACAAATAGACATGCTGAGTAGGCAAAAAAAAAGAGGACAGGATAATGTATTACCCGTTGCTGTATCAAGTCAAAATAACAAATAATCCAGCAAGACGTTGACGCCAAGCAAATAGCCAGGTAGCTCTCCTCAGTCTGTAAACCTCTCAAGATTATGATCAAACACTCCAAAGAGCCACATCACACTGGCTGCAAAAGCCATCAGCATTTCATGAACAATATAAAGACGAAGTGCAATCACTTCCTGGTTTAGAGTGCTTCCAAAGAGCCCCATTATTACCTTGCCAGCATGCAAATGTGCTTTGGACCAATTAGACCTTGAACCAATATCAATGGAGGCCCATAAACTTCAGCCCCTTCATAATCATTCAGGGATATGACTCATGGGCAAGATGGGAACACTCGTATGTAAATGTGTCATGGTTATGACTCGGGTGCTTAAAACAAATCGGGTGTTTTTAACTCCTACAGCACTGGACTGGAGCCATGCATACGTTAGCATCTATGCTGGTAATCAAATAAATAGACTTATTGTGCTACTAGTTATTAGGACTGCAAGCCACAGGTAAAGACATCAAAGGCCGCTAAACATCTCCTTTAGATCTCTCCCTATCAGAGGTATTTAGGAAAGATTGTGTGTGTGTGTGTGTGTGTGTGTGTGTGTGTGTGTGTGTGTGTGTGTGTGTGTGTGGGGGGGGGACTTTTTGTTTTGTGGAGACAGGCACCCTCATCCAGGATGTCTCCGTGTAATTACACGCCAGAGGACCGCCATTCCTCTCCTCCTCGCTGGGAGAGATGAAAGACAGGGGAGGCAGAAGCATGTAATCGCTCCTCTAGCCAGGGGCTGGAGGAGGAGAGGGAGGCCGAGGGGAGGACAAAAGGACAGCGGGTCTTTAATAAACCTCCCGTGTCTCTTTAACAGTGTCAACATATTTTAAACCACTCCAACCGACCGCTCCCTTGCCTCCTTCACAGCCTTCTTCTCTCTCTTTCTCTCCTCTATCTCCCTCTCTCTCTCCATCCCTCTCTCCCCCTCAATCTCCCTCCCTCTCTCCTCTCCTCCCCCCTCTCTTTCTCTTTCTCTCTCTCTCTCTCGCTCTCGTGGGTTCATTATTCTTAGAGCTGTGCGCTAGCCTCCGGACAGATGCGTAAATTGTTGTGCTAATGTAACGCGCACGCCGACTGCTTCAAAAGGCAGGGGGGTTTACAGGCTGCCCACCACTGTACACCCGTCACTCTCACGCTCACGGGGGCATAAAGAGGGAGAGCTGTGGGCGACGACAGCGTTTGAGTGCGCCCAGTGCACACACAATCGCCACACCACGCGCATACGTGTCAGCCTGCACGCGCGCACGTAAACACATATAGGCACTGACAGGCGTGGGTGGACAAATACAGAAACATAGATCGTCTATTTACTTCTGGCTTTCACACACTGCAGAAGAAATCTAACAAAAGGCTTCATCTCGTCACAATGGGGTCTGAGGGCTGCGGCAAAGGCACAATCTGTCGCTTTTCTCCGCCACGACCTCCAGCTGTGTGATTGACTTGTTTTTTAATGTAAAATACAACTGGAAGAAAATTACAAAATAATATTGGATAGATGTAAACTCCCAGGTACTCAACTCTGAAATGTCATTAAATATTAAATGTCCCACGATATTCTGACACGGTTCTTATTTTTAATGTAGTTCGTGGGGTGCCCCTTCCTGTGTGCTGTATAGGAGGTATTGGATGGCTACCTTCTTGGCTGAGCCACTATCTGGTGATGCCCGGCACCCTGAGATGCTCTGAGGAACCCATCTGCCGGCGAATCTGCCCAATCCGCCTTCCTGCCTGTCTGTCTTTCTCTCCACAGGAATGTCTGCCTGTCTGTCTGCCTCTCCACAGGTATGTCTGCCTGTCCCTGTGTGATCTATGTGTCTGCTGCTGCCAGCCTAGGCTGATTGGACAAGACCTGCTAGCAGCGTGAAGGTTGAAGCCAGAGACCGACCCTTTGACAGAAACACCCCTACCATCCACCTGTCCGTGACCTCAACAGCCAGGAAGAGTACATGCTATGCTAATAATAGCTTTGTCGCCTGACTGGCACGTGCAGACGCGAGAGTTGTGCAGTCAGTCGTAGCGATACAGCTCAACGTCACGGAACGCGGGGCAACGGGCCCCCACTCCACTTCCACATGAGCCAATCTAGCAGTAACTTCAAATCCCATCTCCCAATCGATACACTCCTATATGGCTTTCATTTGTGTGGGCCGTGCCTCCTTGATCTGTGCGCACACACACACACACGCACGCACACACGCACACACACACACAGAGTGAGGCTAAGCAACAGCAGCCCTAACAGGAAAAACGAGTGAGCATTGAGTGACACCCAGAGTAAAGGAACCTCACCAGTCAGCATTGCTGTCCATCTGCTTTCATAATCCCCATCTAGGGCTGTGGGCACTGCCCAAGCATGGCACACACACACACATGCACTCATGCATTTACATGGACACCAGGGAAGACACACGCATAATTGTCACTCTTCCAACACTGGGCATGCAAAGAAAGGTATTTGTGCCATGTGTGTGTTTGTATGTGTATTTGTGTGTGTGCGTGTGGGTGCAGTAAATCAGCTCGGCAGCTATAATAGGCAGCACGGCATTGGCGAGGCACGGCGCCATGGAGACGGGGGTGCTGGCGAGGTCGCCTGTTCAGCCCATCTGGTCAGCGGCAGGTAAGAGGCTTGTGCCACGCTTGCCGACACACACACACGCACATACATGCACACGCACACTTGACACTTCTGAGCGTACACACTTAAAACACGAGCGTGATTACATGCAGGTGCATCTGCCGCTGAAGCAGGAGCACTGCACTCGTCCTGGCAACCAATGTGCCACTAGCGTTGGACCAGCCACAGCCCCCGCAGTGACCAATAGGCTGGTAGTTCTCACTGTATAACGCTTGATACAACAGGTACAACAGCGTCACGTGGTAAATGTACCCGTCAGGCCTCTGCAACCAGAAATGCTGATGCCACAGAGAGAGAGAGAGAGAGGGAGAGAGAGAGCGAGGAGAGAAAGAGAGAGGGGGAGAGAGAGAGGGGGAGAGGTGTGAACAAGTTGTTTGGTGATTGAGAGTGAAGTGTGACCCTTCTCTGACCCCTTAGGAAGCAACACACGCTCAGAGACACACAGGCTCACACATAGGCTACAGTACCAAGCCACGAGACGCCTGTCAGCCCCTGATTACGACCCGCAGCCAACTCCGAGGCTCCCGGTCACAGCTCCCAGAGGAGACGGCAGAATGAAGTCTCTCAGAGAGAAGGACGCCGGGGGAATTAAAGTGAAGATGAGGCCTCCTCTCTTTAGCGTGTTGGAGAGACAGGACTGTCAGGAGGCAGGAGCAGGGATTACTGGCCTTCCAGCATGTGTGTGTGTGTGGGAGGAGGGGAGAGATGAGAGGAGAAGAGGCCTTATATGTACTTATTGACTTCTGGTTGAGTGGCCAATCACATTTCTATTACTGAGATAGACATTGACCAAGTGAGACACTTGGTCGCCATGACTGCAACACACACACACACACACACTAAACACACACGATCACACAAATGTTTTACTATCTCCTGGCATTTAAACTCATTAGACATTCCTCCCAGACGAGGTGCAGTGCATTAAGAGTCTTTCTGCCCGCCTATCTATCTATCCACCTGGCTGGATGCAGAGAAAACACGCTGGGGTTGTTTCCGCTTGCCCTCTCGAGCGGCAACACGCACACGCATCCTTCCACTAGCGGTGGGTCTCTCAGGGGAGGTCTGTGTGCGGGCACCCTGCTTTAGACATAGCAGCTGCTGCGTGTAAAAAGCCCCATCCCAGGTCACAGAACCCCCCCCTCCCCCTCCTACACACACACACACACACACACACACACACACACGTTACTTTCCAAGAACAAGCTGAACGAGTACCGCCCACCCTTCCACCCCACCACCTCCTACCAGAGTCTCCCTGGGGCAGATGGGAGCCTAATAACCGTTACATTCCGAAAAATAGGATTTTTCACGGTGCCTTCTGAAGAGCAATTCCCAAACTCCACCAGGGAGCTGTCTTGAGGGAGAAGAAAGAAGAGGAGAAAAAGGCTGAGCGAGGAGAGATGAGGAGGAGTGATGGGTGGTTTAAATGAATGATGGAGGTTGGTATCTGAAGCGTGGGCCAATAAATCCCCTCTGAAGAGACGATCAGAATCGGAAATGGAGGGGCAAAGGGGCAAATGAGAAAAGCTTGAGTCGCCTAGATGTAGGAACACAACCAGGTCTCTCCCGTACTGAACGTCCAAATGCTGGTCCCTCCACACCCCCACCAACGAACATCTACAGTACGCAATTACCTAACGCATGCTTCAGGCAGCCACACATGCAAACACAATCGCACACACACGCAAGCATAAACACCCACCGATTGGCCGCGGTCTAATTTCTGGGTGGACTTGGCTCAACTTGGCTCAAAAGAAAATGTGTGCAGCGGCCCCAGCGCATTCCCCGCTATAGACTAGGACACACACAGCGCACTGGATATTAAGGTGCACATATGCATGCATTCTGTGTGTTTGTGTGTGTGTGTGTGTTGCTAAGGGTGTGTAGCTAAGGGTCCAAGGTTGTTAGGGATCTGGTATGAATCCCCTGCGGTTCATCCTGATCCTATTGGTCATGATGCCCAGAGTGCTGCTGAGACCTTAAGTGACATTCCTCCACTCACACAGTGACCCAGCTGGTCTTCAAGCAACACACACATGCACACACACACAAATAGCATTGCCTCATTAGAGGACATAGGACTCTAATATTAAAAGGCCAGCGCATGCCCACACATCTATACACCAAAACACACACACACACACATGAAAATCACTTAGCATATCCATTGTTTGGAGAAATTAGAGGATTTATTCACATAGTCACAGGTGCGGTCAGCTGATGTGTACACACACAACTACAAACACATACACACCCATACAGGTAGACACCTATACCAGCATGGCTTATGTTGAAGCGTGTGTGCACGAGCGCATGTGTGTGTGTGTGCACGTGCACTGGTGGTTCCCTCCACCCCACACAGAGGCAGAAAATCCCTGTGGAGTCTCCCATTCATCTACAGCACAATGGAACCCCACAGAGGTTTTCTTCTCAGTTCCCTGTCTGCCCCACCCATCTCCCCCAGGGGCAGGATGGAGGGGCAGGGGGTAGCCCATCCCACCGGCCCAGCAGCTCAACTTCCATCTGGCACTGAAACCCCCCCACCCACGCTCCAGGTTACTCAGGTTCCCATATTCACTGTTTCAGTCAGTCCAGGCCAGAGCCTTAATACCAACGTTTACATTTTTATTCAGAAGCAGCATGTTTATAACTTAATGACTTCTTCTCATAATAAAATGTATTTAAAACAGATTTTTTGTTTGTTACCATGCTCCAGACATGCTAAATTTGCTCTTTTTTAGTTATACATTTATTACTTCATGTATAAGGAGAGAGATTTCTTGCTGAGTCTAGTCAAAATATCTGAAGAGCTACACTATTTGCTTTTTGTTTTACTGAATAGTTTGACTAAGCAAGGATTATTCAATATTAAACCGTTTGCATTTATGACATTAAAAAAAGTTGGTTTTTAAAATAATCAAGAGAAACAAAAAACCTATGACAATAACATGTATTCATCTCCAGCCTGTCAATCACTTTAAATGTCCTTCTCTGCCAGTAATCCCTCCTTCCACGGTATCCTCCATTTACCTCTCTATTATGCCCTCATACAGAGCGCTCGCCATTTTCTGCAGATTTATGGGACAGTCTGACATGCACAGTATTGGCCAAGCATTAAACATGTCCACTCTTAATGCTGTGAGCTCTCGGCATCGATAAGAGCCTTAATAAAAACATCTCCCTGGTGGATTTGTGTGTGTCTCTCCTCTTCACTATACATTGCGCTTCCCCTCTTTACGTTTTTCCCCCCCAGCCACAGTTTCTTAGTGACTGACTTCTAACCTACAAAACCTCACCTCTATTCCTCTCCATGTATCCCCCATTTTTTCCGTCTCATTCTCCAGACTACATCAGAGGCTTAATGATGCTTTAAATGCCACTGATGTGGAGTTTACTTCCTGGCTCTTTCCTCATAAAGGGTATTTAAAAGCCACGGCCTGAGATCCATCTATCTCAATATGTCGCTCCTGGGTTTATTTATCGTCCTTCTCCTCTGTCTTCCAACCTATACCCTCACTCTCACTCACCACACTATCTTATGATAGCTATTGCTTCCCTGTATAACCATTACACTCATTTGGGTCAAACACATCTTCTGCGAGGGTCATGTGCAGCAATTGGCACACTTGCTCTAAACGTCAGCCTTTTATCTAAACTATAAATGCCTACGGTGCCCCAAAAACGTCCCAGTAGCCGATTCCCTGCAGCCAACCACAGAGCCAAACAGCTGTTCAACGCTCCCCGCCCCCCATAGTTATCTCTGATGTGATGTGGGGGACCTGCATGGGCATCATAAGCACGCTTTAAATATTAACAAAGACCACTTTGCACGTATGAATAATACAGCAGCGAGGGCCAGCGGAAGGCCAGTGATCGGGTCCCCTGGCCGCCTGACGGCCATAAAACTAATGCACTGCTCCGGGGCCGTGCCTGGTCTGGTCTGGGCAGGCTTGACAGCAGGCTGTCTGTTAATCTATCTTGGTCTCCAACTGCCCATCTCCCACATCTCTGTAGGGTGCGATAGCCTCGAGAGCACTTTTGTTATGACTACATGCTTCTCAGGAGACTCCTTGAATGCAATCTGATTCCTCCAGCCTGTGGAGAGCGTTTGAAGTCTGAATCATTTCGCCGCTCATTTGATGTCGTCCGCTTTGTTGTCGCATTCCATCTTTCTCCCGTACCTGCCGTTTGAACCACTTGTCGGCATGGTGCCCTCGGAAATCACAGTCCCGCAGTGGCACTGGGAAACAAACGCCTTGCCAGGCTACTACCTACACACACACACACACACACACACATACACGCACACACGGAGCATCAGCTCATTCTTGGGGAGCTGGGCTGCGAGTCAAAAGCATTCCCACACGTAACACAATGAGACAGCGGGCCCATGATGGGTGTCACTATTCACGGCGGGTGTGTCTGACACGTCACGCTGTCTGACTCCGAACACACCGCTGCCCCGATCGCCGTCTGCCTTGACCTCCTCCGTCCGGTCGCAGGTCAGCCGCCAACCCCTCCCCCCCAACCCAGTGGCTTCGCTGGGCACCCGGCAGTCCTCATTTAATCCTAATCTCTCACAAAGTGCATGTCAGTGCACTCGCTTTATGCCTGTTTTCAAACGGCAATGAAGTCATTAGTAATAACAAACACACGCGCACACACACACGCACGCACACACACACACACACCGAGAGAGAGAGAGAGGCACCAGAGGAACAGCGGCTAGTGGGATAGTTACTCCAGACAAGTGTTCCTGGCAGTCTGTGTAATTAATGTGTATGTCAACACAGAGAGAGCAGCAGCACCATAGCAGAAATGTGAGCTCAGCACTACCACAATACAGGCAAAGACCAAAACAGGGGGGAGAAAGAGAGAGAGAGAGAGAGAGAGAGAGAGAGAGAGAGAGAGAGAGAGAGAGAGCACATATACACATAATGGGAGAGAAGATAAATGCAATCTGTCTGTCCCATCATGCATTCCCTAAATATATCTCTCCTTCTCTCCCCGCAAGACAGAAACTTTTTTTTCTGGGGCACACTGGGCTATTGTCCCACACCACAGCCCCTCCTCTCTGCCCCTCTTCCTTAACAGGACCACCTCAAATGTTTATTTCATCTCTTATTACTCGTTCAAGCGTTTTGCAATGGTCCCGACTTCTACTAAACCTAAGGTGCTTTGTCTGTCCAGGGAAACTGTACATAAGATCCTATAGGGTTGGTGGGGCGTCTAGGATGGTGGATGGCAGATTTCTTATTGAGCAATTCTCAGAAATAATCACAGACCTGGATAAAGCTAAATGTTATCTGGGTCCAGGATGGATGGTGGCCTTCATCTTAAGCACCTACGGTTTGTTTCTTAAAATGGCCTTAATTAAAGTAAGCCAGAGCTCTTGCTATTATTGTTCTTTAACTCTAAACCTGTCTTCCACAATAAACCTTCTGATTTCTGCCTCAAATTTAAATCTGAATCAATCTTTTTAGGAGGGGAAGTTTGTAGCAAATGAACCATCAAACTGGTGTGACCGGAGTAGAGCAGTGTCACCTTGATGTCAAGTTCCTGCACATTAAATCTCCATCGGCTATTCTGTCTATTCAAGGAGAAATAATCTCTGCACGATCTTGCATCTTTCCGCATTAGAGTCATAAAATTGCCATGATCAATCCGAGTTATTAATTATTAAAGTATTTCTAAAACGTTGGGAAATGTGTCACACATTCGTGCAAACATAATAAAGCAAATATATAATTCAGTTGGTAAAAACATGCAGTGTAAAGAGTTAAAAGAACACATTTAGAGTGTTCTTAAGAAGAAAAAACTCGCATCCCCTTGGGCACTCCAAAGTGTACGTGATTTTTCTCCTTTTTTACAAGGCTGCGCTTATTCTTTTTTGACGAGGCCAAGAAGCCACCGAGAAAACCTTTAATTACTCTCTGCGCATCAGGGAGTCTGCGCTACACGTAAAAAACTCTGTAGAGCGAAGAGTGGGATCTTGTACGTTTCAGTAGCCTAAGGTTTGCTTTGGATAGGTTACTTGTGATATGTTATAACAGCCTAATATATAATAATAACGTACGCTACGAAAAAATAAACTCGTCTACACAAAATTGTAATTTGCCTACGTTTTTCCAGCATATTATAATAAGTACATCCACATAAAGTAGCATTTTTGAACAGATCAAAGGGATATGAGAGATGACGAGATCCATACAGAGAACATACACCAGCTTTGTGTGTTTTGGCTATGTGTGTGTGCCTTATAAATTAATCTAGTACTAAAATTGAATTCGTTATTCGAAGTTGTCTAGCCTAGGCTTACCAGTGTGAGACACAGCGTATCCAGCGAGCAACAGGACCAGCAGCACAGGACCGACACCTCCGGCACGCTGCCTCGGAACAGAGAACATCTTTTCCGGTATCAGCCGCCGCGAAACGTCCAATGTAGCTGTCCGTTTTTGAGGCAGAAAGCGCTGCGTCTCAAAGAAAGTCGGTCTCCGAATTATTTGTCAGAGTATGCCAATATTACATTGAAGAGAGTCCATCAATTGTTTTGGCGTAGTTACAGTGACAGTGATGCATTAAGATTTACAAACAAGGCGCCACAATCCGTGAGTCCTTACAAAGAGATATTATTAACAACAGGGAAAAATATACATTTCCGCCAATGCGATTAAAGTTAGAAGAAATCCGATAGCCCACATTAAAACTTTTCAACACGAGCTTGTACTGTTGTGCTACATCTATTTTCCAGCTTTGATCGCTCTCAGCTAGCGCAAAGATGATAAGTCACAAAAGTTTGTCGAATCATTGCGGTAAGCCTATTTATAAAAAAGCCATATTGACGAAAAGACCCAGTTGTCCAGGGCTTGCAAACTTCAATTGCAATCAACAAAAGGTACCGAAGCGACGCTGTGATGGTCCACAATAGATCTTGGCAAATTCCAGCCCTCTGGAGCCCTGGTGTCCTGTTCCTCCACTCCGTGGACGTGCAAGGTGCGCACACTCAACACGGGGATCAACGCTGCGTTGAAAACCAGCCTCAGGACTACCGTTCCCCCCCTGGCCAATCATAGAGCATCATCCTCCCAGAGAGAACAGGAGAGAAGTGAAGGTAAAACACAGAGCGCAAGGAGGAGATATCAGAGAGATGGAAAACCCGGATTCAAGATCACACCAAGGCGGTGGAGTTATTTATCAAGGCAGACTCACTAAGGTATTATATAACAGTTTGTGTGTTATAATGACAAATTATCTATCAATCTATTTACCTGTGCGGTTGTTGCAGATGCTCGGTTATTTAGGTGTGTTATTTCGCCTATGTTTGGTTCTGCTAATGGGGTGTTATTCGGTAGGCTATTTATGAATGAATGTCTAAACAACTGGAAAATAATCGTGTTGAATTTATTTTGATTTTGAAAGGCCTAGATCATTATTTATTATTGTATGGCTTCACCCGCGGCTTCAAGTCTTATACTCCCGGCAGCAACAAGAGGGCGCTATTTTGTAAATATGTCTGATTCCCATGGAGATGCCTGCACTTACTGGTTCCTCTGCAGCCCCTCAGTCATTAAAATAAATGACATTCCACGTTGGTTTGTGCTCTGGCAGCAAATGATGGGTTATGATTGGTGATTTGAAGACAACAGGGTACATTTTGTGGAGGTGACCAGTGAGCGTTGGGCCATAGCAAGGTCACAAAATGTCTGCATTGTTACAATCTGCACAAGGCAGACAGACATTGCCCTGTTTGCCTTGTTACAATAATAGCCTACCCACATATGTTTAAGAATATTGCATTTTTTGTCTTCAAAGCAATTTAGTGAGCAAATACAACACATCCTATCTTAGTTGACAGTTCAGTGATTTTCTAATAGGACATCAAAATAGATTATTGTTTTGTTGACTCATATGACCAAAAAGGTTAAGCTAAGGCCATTTTCAATTTGCAATGATTAATTCCATTACAAGCTAATTTCTATTTTATGAACACTTTAAGCATGCCACTGTCACAAAGAAAATGGACAGCAATGGAGGTAAAGAGCAAATGTGATTATCGCTACAATATATAGCAATAACAATCTTAACTGGTCCACTGATTGATTGATAAAACATAAAAACATGACTGAACACTAATCAAAACAGAGATCATTTGAGCGGTAGCTTGCTTGTAGACATAGAGTAAGAGACAAGTGACATGGGTGTGTGGCTGTGCGTGTGCATGTGGGTGTTGGCACTTTGCTGTGTGCTGCACCTCAGCCAGCTGTTTCTAAGATGTGACAGTAGGCCTATCAGCCAATGGAAAAGCATCGCTGTACTTTGCCCCAACTTCAAGTGATGTCTCCTAGTTCCTCCGTTCTCTGATGACAAGTATCCTGCTAGAGCAAAGAATATGTCCTGGATTATTTATTTATTCTCTAAATCTGTATTTTGACTCTCTGGTGAGAGTTAGAAACACACACACAGAGAGAGCGAGGTTGGAAGGCGGGTGCTAATGTTTGGGACAACCATTTTCCTTGTTAGGCCACAAATGTGTTTTCTGTTTACATGTCTGTGCATGCTGTCCTTTTGTTGTTTGCGATTTTGTGTTGTGTTTGCTGTGCTTCTGTTGTAGCCCCGGCTAGTTCTCGCATAGCAAACAAATCCAAATGGCTTTCATGTCCATACAGAAATAGTCTGTTGTTGCCTGAATTC
This sequence comes from Forbesichthys papilliferus, assembly GCA_025399855.1. Classification (NCBI taxonomy): domain Eukaryota; kingdom Metazoa; phylum Chordata; class Actinopteri; order Percopsiformes; family Amblyopsidae; genus Forbesichthys; species Forbesichthys papilliferus. Next base: position 11,877 of record JAODOY010082157.1, on the reverse strand, counting down.
TGAATCCATTGCCTACCTGTGATGATTTAAACACATTTGTACATTACATTATTCTCAGAAATGCACACATGTTGTCTTTAAGAGTCATTTATCACAATTGGATGTTATTTGTCATGGCTGTATGAAATGATGAGTTTTCATTCCACTGGGACTGTCTTAGGTGACACGTTGTCTATACCTCGATGAGGTCATTCAAGGTGATAGCACCCTCTGTTACGACGGAATGCTCTAATTAAACAGTTTGCCCTCTCTCCAAAACATCTTCTTAGTAATTACTGGGCTGATGACAATGTTGAATATGCCATAAGTCATTATTTTGTACTGCCGTGTGCGAAGACTAATTGAAGATATAAGTCAAGGGCACCCAGTGGAAAACTAGAAAGGCAAGCTGGGGGAAACAGGAGCCATAATCGAGTGGGATGAAACTCATATGCAGTTCACAATGAGAATGCAAGGCCTATTATTAAGGCATAATAGGCTAGCTGTGGACTGTTTAGCACCACCGGCTCTCTTCTGCTTTGTATGGCAATCTTGAAATAAAAAGGATCAAACTGGCTATCTCTGTAAAACAGTGGTGCTCCAAAGATATAAGGCATGCTCTAGAAGTTTCTGTGGAGATAATTGAATATTATTTTCAGGAATGATTAACTTGACCTATGCAGTAGACTAATTATGTCTTGCAGGCCATAGGAAAACTTTTTTTTTTTTTATTTCAGTTGTGGGAACTACTGAAAATAACTGACACAATATTTTGGTTTAAAAGGAACAATGTACTTTATAGCCATTCTCAAAGTAATCACCACCATTAATTATTATTATTTATGTATATTCGTGTGTGTGTAAAATGTGTGTGTGTGTGTGTGTGTGTGTGTGTGTGTGTCAGCGTGCATCGACTTCACATGTCCTCTACCATTGTAATCCCTGGGTACACCTGGGCCTTGGGGCTTCAGGGCTTTTAGCAGATTGCATGTGTCAGACTTAGGACAATTACACTGATTGTTGCCCTAGAAACTCAGCTCTCTATATCCTTCTGCTTCTGAGCAGAAATAGTTGATAAAATGAAAGGTGACAGAACATTATGCAAACTGAGAGAATCTGTCTACAAGCTGTTTTGTAATATACCTAATGTACCTACACTAACAACCACAAGCATGCAACTTGAACAGGCAAAATGTTCATGAATGTATTGGTTAGTTGTTTAACTCCCTTGTGAATTCAAAACCTTTTCCACCAAGTTATTTTAATCTAGTGTGATAAAATTAACAGCTCACTCATTATCACAGCTAATGAAAGTATGTTTGAGTCTAAATGGAGAACCCATATGGCACCAACATCATTCCTTGGTTTTCATGTTCCACTCTTTATTTTACTCATTACACTACATTAGCTGTGATATTCGCATCATTTGCATCATTAGTAAACATTCTGCTATAGTCTTGGGAGTTATTTGGGATAGGAATGTAGAGACATACATCACACCCAGCCACCAAGAAGATGGCATTGGCACAAAATGGTAAAGGCAGGAATTCACCAGCATATATTATGGCAGAGACTGGAAAATCATAATTTTGATGTATACTGAGCCATGATGACTTTCTCTTGAAGTTTTCAGACTCTCAAATGGTTTGGGCGGTGTTTGCAAGGACTGTTAAGTGTTAGTGAGAGTCAGAGAGTGGCTATGTAGAGATCTTTTTTTTCTTTTCTTTTCTGTGTAAATGGAAGTGTTGTTGTGCAGTTAGGAAATTCAGCACAGCACTGACGTGTGTGAACACTAATTAAACTCAACATCTGTTGGCAGGAGCCTGGCTGGCAACTCAAAAGCTGTAGATCAAATCCTCACATGGTAGAAACCATAATGTCACCAATTCAAGAAGAAATATTTTGTTTATTGATCAGGTGAGAACAAAATTCCATTACTCCTATTCTTGCTGCCAGTATACTGTAGGTGTTGCTTTACATGGTTGTGTTTGACAGGTTATGTCTAGGTTTATAGGTTCTAAAATAACTTACAATATAAACCAAAACTTTGTTTATGATCTCTAGACCACATTGGTGTATTTGAGCAATAATATGTCATTAGGGAAACATTATGTACGCTTCACAATATATGCTGCTCAGCACATTTCCTCTGCTATGAGTCTACACAAATTTTTATGTTAGTTTTGGGCTTTAGCACCCTGCTTTACACATGTAAGAGCAGCATTAAAGAGGTAGCATGCACGGTTTATCATTCATGAGAATCTGTAATAGACGATGGAGGATGTCAAGTGGATGTACTTTTCCCACAATGCTTTGCACCTTGACATTACTCATTAATTCATTTATTGACTAAATAATAATCATAATAATCTCGAGTATCATGCCATTAATTCATTATTTTATAATAATTGGTATCTGTTTGAAAATAAATATCTAAGCATGAGAAGTAAGCTTAATCTTCATAGGGGACTGCGAACACATTCATAGTCCCCTTATTCTGGGATTGTACAGTGAATGGTATTACAGTATGTATTATTTATACATACTAGTAAGGAATTCAGACAGTCTATTGTGTTACAGTGAATGGTATAAGTATATACTCATACTAATTCATACTAGTAAGGAATTCAAACAGTCTATTGTGGTACAGTGAATGGTAGGGGTTAGGGAAAAAATCGATTCTGAATAGTATCGTGATGTTTCCCATGGTGATATTGTATTGATACACGGACGGCAAGTATCGCAAAAAATTTTTTTTTCATTATATAAATTGCACATGAGAATTTAACTAATATTCATGTAAACTTGTAACAATCACATTTTGCAGCAATACAATTTATGTGAGATGAACAAACCGATGTTGACATAGATTTCTTTTGGGCACATAATTTGATGTTGGAAAAAGTACTAAACAAAATATTGCAGAATATCGCAATATTATATAAAAATATAAAATATAAATATAAAATTGCAATAATATCATATCGTGGCATCAGTATGATAATATCATATTGTGGGGCCTCTGGTGATTCCCACCTCTAGTAAATGGTATAATACTACTCATACTTATACTGTACATACTAGTAAGGAATTCAGACATAGTCTATTGTGTTAACAGCTTCTTGTTGCCACCACTTAAAGCAAACACACATGTTTAGAAGTGGCCGTGCGCTGCTGTGACGACAGAACATGCGTGCGTCTAGATTAATGGCCACGCTCACATGAAATGCCACTGACTAGCATTTATACACAAACAACTTCTAGTTTCGTGACGATGGAGGGATTCGCCCGGGGGGAGGAAACATGACTTTTGGTGTCCTCTGCTACTCCCGCCATCCCTCCCTCTCTTCATCATCCCTCGCTCCTGTTCACCTGTGCCACCTCACTAATGATCGCTCAGCGGCTGTGAGCCTACCATGCATCATTTACCACGAGCTCCAGAGAGTGAGACATGGTCTAGAGAGAGCCTAGAGGTAGAGAGGTCTAATCTGTGAGCAGGGAAGACAGAGAGCAAGAGAGAGAGACGCACACAGAGAGAGATGAAAAGGCGACATCTGTCAAAGGAAGGACAATGAGAGAGAGAGAGAGAGAGAGAGAGAGCGAGAGAGAGAGAGAGAGAGAGAGAGAGAGAGAGAGAGAGAGAGAGAGAGAGAGAGAGAGCGACATTCAGCGAGAGTCATTTTCTGGAGGAGTGAATAGGAGGCAAGTTGACAGACATGCAAACGGTGTGAGAGAAGCTTGTGCTATAACAGTGGTGTAAAGGGAGAAGGTGAGAATGGGCTTGAGGGGACTAGGAGGCCCATTTTATTAATCACAGCCTTAATCTGGTGGGAAATGCTGACAGCTCCCGGATAGAAACAAAGGCCCAGTGTTGCGGTCACTGCAATTCTACCCGCAGCATCGCCGAGATAGCAGAAATCATGCAACCGCTTTCTCTCACTAGGAACTGGTTTAGTCCAAGATGTGTGAGTGTGTGATGAACCTACTTTCAACTACAATATTGAATTCACAAATGCACAAGACGGGCTATATTCTTCTCATTATTGTCCATTGGTTTAAAAAACATGCTTCAATGCATTAACACTATAAACCTTAACCTCTATTCCAATAGGATTAGGTGTCCACCGTTCTTCACCAATGCTTTTTCTGTTGGCCCACAGCACCCGCAGATCCCTAGAGCAGGTTATGTCGTCCCTCTAAAATACCCAGGAGTTTAATTCGAAACCTTAATTTATCGAGGGAAGCCTTAGGAGACCACAGTCTCTGTTATAATAGCGCCCTGGTTACAACAAGCAATGGCAACAAAAGTAACTACAGTTAAAGTTGGTTAACACTAAGCAGAAAACAGACTAGCCCACAGCTACATTAGGCCTACTATACACATGATGAGCACAATTGCCTTATTGGGCATGCACGGCCTCAACGAGGGGTCTACGACTCAACAACCATACTGTAACACGCTTAACGAAGTCATTAATTCAACAATTGCGCATGACAAATATTCATCCAAAGCATGAAGTAAAAAAGAATGTTCAGTCGAATTGAGCAACAATTTTCCCTCACTTCCCTTTTGCAAGCTGAACGAATACTGTTATTATATATATATAAGCGTCTGCCGAGCCAATCAAATCGATAATAATAGGTTGTATGGCTTCTGGCAGAGGATGGATAAGATAGCGGATGACCCTGCAGTATCGCCAGGCAGCGGTCATCTTATTAGCCTATAAAAAGACTAGGTGTGGGTGTGCTGTGTTTGCCATGACATGCTCTCCCATCACACCAATATCACCTCCATCTGGAAGTGGGAGCCACAGCGATGTTAGGAGGAGAGGGGAGGAGAGGAGAGGAGCGGGGAGGATGTGTGGGGTGAAACTAGGAGGAAAATAAATGAAGCCAGGCAGATTGTTCAGCACTCGCTATCCCTTTTGCCTTATATTAATAATATAATATGAATATGATATATGAATGGGATATCAATGTATCAATGTGTATCAATAAATATACATTATACACTTGATCTAAAGCTCTTTTACAAGACATTCGTTTTATTAATGAAAGTATTGTCTGGTCCGTCTGTCCATATAGGAACAACCAAAGCATTGGCGTGGTCAGAGTGACTGCGTGCTAAAATAACACAAGTTTATCTCATTTCCAAGACGGTCCTTATCTCTGACCTTTCTGCTCCGGCAGTTGAGGCTTTTCAAGCCATGCAAATTCTAGTTGTTAGTCAAATTCAGACAAAGGGTTTCAGCCCGGGTGGAATTCACACAGGCCTCAGATCAGGCATTGTGTAGGCATTGTGGCCTGTATTAACATATACAAGTTCTACGTAACGACGAACATTGCCAGGGCAAAATGATCAATGCAGAGGATTTTTGTTTAGTCATGTGTGCCAACCCCATTTCACTATAATTAGGATGAAATATCTCTCTATTGCACGGCTTTACTTTAAACTGTCTTAAATGACAACGGGGCCAGAGACAACCCATTAAGAAGATACAGAGCGTGCAGCACAGACAGTACGGCTTTTTATTGACTAAATATCAGAATCATAACTTGATATATGAGCCACTCGTAATAATGTTATATGGTAAGAATACCAGTAGTAGGAAGACCCCGCTAAAAATATATCTGGTTCTCCTAAACAATGCGGTGGCAATTGCACAGGCGAAGAACAGGGGACTCTACTGTATAGAAGGTCATAACCTGAAATGGAAATAATGAGCAAGTATCACGCCAGGCTGGTGTGAATTTCATAGGAGCCAGACAGAGGTCAGAGAGGTGGACATCTGGTGCCTAGACAAACACCTTGCTTCTCTCTTTCCACACCGTTGTCACATTAGGAGTTACCACATGCCCTGTGTGTTATGTGAGCAGACATGTTTGGTTTTCTCTGATGAAGCCACCCTGATGTTGCCACATTCGCCTGCATCGTCACGCTCCGCATTTATGAATTCTGAGATTAGAGCCGCGTCAGAGCATCCAGGAGGTGAACTTGAAATGCAAGCCAAGTCCCGGGTGCTGTCAGGTTTACCGTGTTCGGGCTTTAAGAACAAGCTCCTCGTGTGAGCCGCGGAGACGGAGAGACAAAGAAGTACAGCCATGCCCTCCGGCTCCTGCGTAGCCCACGGAGGGAGCACGCCAGCCTTTCATCTTCCCTGTATCTATCCTCTTATCTCTCTGGGTTATGTTCTGATTTCTGGGCTGGTCTCAAGCGCTAGGGACCAGTTTCAAAGCTGGAGATTTTCGTGCTCCGCTGAACCAGTTCACCTATACATATGTATGCGGTTGAAAAAAGGAGGCCTGGATTCTGTGTGGTATTGCTCTCGTGGTTAGAAGAGCAGCATAACGCTCTGCTAGAGTGAAACGTGACTGGCACTCTTCTCTATCCTGCCTACAGTGCTCCTGCACCTTTATCTGCCCCTCCCCTCCTATGGGCCTTCATGTGAATGTTCTGCCATATCATCTCCTTCTCTCATTCCATTGTCTGGAGCATATTAAAGGAAGCATTGTCGGTCTGATATAGATTAAAGAAGAGACTTAAGAGTTCTGGACCAATGTGTAAGGACACCAATGGTCAAAGCTATAACCTGATATTCCGGCACGACGTGATGCAGTTTTCCCAATACACCAATGTCTAAATCAATAAATAAAAAAAGCAAAATAAATGAAAGGAAGGAGAATGCACCTAGGTCGATAGAATTGCAGGTGATTGAGGGGAAATGGGAGCCTTGTTGTCATTTGTGTGCACGTGTGTGTGTGTGTGTGTGCGCGGGTGTACATGTGTGTGTGTATTTGTGGTTGTTCGTAAGGCCTTAGTTGCATTGATGTTTATGTGTTTGGAGAATGAGACAGTCCTTCTTGCGGTATATTCTTGTGGTCACAGATCTCGTACTGTATCGACTGTTTTTTCTGTTTTTCTAGGAAGTATTGTTCAGCAGAGCAGGGAGGGTTGACTTTGCCACAGACGAACCTGAAACTTCAACAAAGAGAATGAAAGACAAAGTACGTGTGACAAGACAATCCTCTAATCCAAATGTGTTTATAATTATTAATCAAGTGGCAGCATATTAATCTTGTCCTTTCACAAATATGGCTATATAGATTAGACGAAGAAAGATCATCTTCTCTTCAATCCCTATTATGACCAGGCTGATTACTTTATTAAGGCACATTAGAGATTCTGAAATAACAAATCCATTTCACACGTGGGTGTATTATTTTGCCGTGTTATGTGGATTGCTTCAGGTGTTATCATATGCTTCTGTGTGTGTGGCCCTATGATCTGGTTTACCTGGATGAAAGGCATTGTTGGCTGGTTGAAACTAGATTACACAATCACAAATTTCCCAAACGGGGACTCGTGCATTTTTCATCCTTCTGCCTGCATGCCTGCCATAATTACTTAATTAATTTCCTACTCTATAGAGATAGGTCAGCTCTAATCCCCTGGGCTCCCTTGGGACTAGCTGAAACCACTAAAGATGCACTGCAGCAAAAGAAGGGAGAAATCACAAAGAGCATTGTAGACAAAACATCACGGTGAAGGAGACGTATTTACTGGCCATAGGGGGCAGAGCAGAGTTAAGACCGTGCTGTTTAACTTAAATCAATCTTTATTTTGAAATGTTCAGAGAATATAAAATCACATTTTAATATTTAACTAATTACATTTTAAAAATCACAATGTTTAAAAAAAGTTATTCCCTGTTTAAATATTAAAAACATTTTATTTGAGTTTTTCCTTTTTCCCATTCATAGTTATTTGTCTCTTCAGATTTGTAATAATTTTCCTAAACAGACAGGATCCACAAATAAGTTAGTACCAGTGTCATTTTACATTTTGTTTTCCATAATTTGCTTTCAAATTATCATGAAACTTCCCACAAATAGGCATTTTCAACGAGTATGCATTTTGTCAATATATTCAGAACACATTTATTTATACATTATAATGTTTGATTTAGATCTAAAAAGGGTAATGATCAATAGCTTCTTTACCACTAGCACAGTTTGGTATTGGGCATTGTATATAGCCTACTAGTTCTCACTAGGATTCTAATGAAATAGAAACACACACACATACACACGCTCACACACACGCTCACACACACGCACACACACACACACACACACACACGCAAACACACACACACACACACACACACCTTACCAGTAGTACCAGTAAAGCCTTTCCTGCCCCTCAAGCTCATCCTATGTGTCACGTGGTATCTCTTACATCTTCCAACAGATGTGTGATAATAATAATAATAATAATAATAATACAAATTATTATTATTATTATTATTATTATTATTATTATTATTATTATTGTTATTGTTATTATTAATAATATTTTTTAAACAACAATGCAAAGGTTTAAACCTTTTCATTGAACAATACCATAGAATTTAGCATATCTTTTCTTAATATGTTGTATACTGTATATTTGTGTTGTTATTATTATTATGTTATTTATGCTTTCTCTTTGCTGTCCTATTTTGCCACCCCACGCAACAAGAATGCATGCATACATGTTTTCCTAAGATTTGTATCAGAACAATATGCTATCGCAATATCTAATATTCCCTACTAATTATATTAGGGATTCAACTGTGATTGAAGAATATGTGTGATTTTGTCAGGTACTGTAATATACTATATGGAAATATGCTACCATGTTCAAAATGGTTAGTTTAAAGTGCTTAGAGTAATACTATCTTATACACTGACTTCAGTACTGCAAGACACATACGTACACATTCCAAAGTAAATACTCAAGGTGTTTTATTTTTTCTCTTGTGAAATTGTGAAAGGTTTAGTTTGCAATTTAGATGTCTTGTATGTTGAGGAACATTCTGTAGTTACAGTACATTGACTACGGTGTCTTACAGAGCCCAACATGAATTCCAACTAATCAGATAAGATTTGTATCTGAATTGCATGCTCTTACATGCAACACATGCTCATCCTGTTTTTTACCTGTTTTTCTCCTGATATCTAACAGACCTATTGTTTTTTTATACAGGTCACTAATTCCACTGGAGTTTGAGAGTCAGTAGAAAAAGAAAATGTAAATACATAGGCCTGCTAAAAAAAGTTTAGTAGTGTCACAATAATACATCAATATTACATAATAAATGTAAACGTCCTTTTGGTATTTGGTTAGCCTTTACTATTTTTAGTAATGCCTACTTCTACATATTTAGCTGTTTGTGCTGTCAGCTTGCTAGCAGTGAAATGATAATAAATATGAAGTTTGCATTGCTAGCATAGCTAATAAATGACATGAAAACATCGTTACACAGTTAGCAGTGTCCCACGAGAACCCAGACTGCCTTTGTGTATCTGTGGCAGGAATATAGGATTATAAAACAATAGGACAGTTATATTAGAAGTCATGAGTGATATTAACATTCCTAAACTACACAGCATTAATTCCCATTTGGCCTCCAAAGTAAAGTCTAATGAACCCAGCATGAGATTCCTGCCGGACCAGGAGCCATTTAATCGCTGATGAATGAATATAAGCGAGCATTGCAACATTTATTTAATCACACCCCTAGCCTCTATGGTAATGGCAAATAACATCTATTACTGGAATAATGTTGACCCATATATGAGTGAGTCCACGGCCTTTCTTCTGCTGCTTCTGTCTGAAAAATGTTCTGTCAAGAGTTAGGCTGTAATTAGTAATTATCTGAGGATTACATTTTTATTTTTTTTATTTGAGCACTTAACAAATTAATTATGTGTCCGTGGAGGTTAGACATTGCCACAGTGTGTCAACACAACACAGTAGGACTGGCTACCCACTGGTACTATACTGCTTTGTGTGTGCATAGTGGGACTCAAGTGGCCGAGCGTTCCCAGAGACAGGATGTGGGAGCGATAGCCAGAGAAAAGGAGACTTGCAGAGAAAAGGGAGTCACACATTTCTCAGTCCAATCAATCAGCCATTTTTCACTCTGGGCTAAATCCATGCTGATAATTAGCAAATCACAGCAGTCTGGCATGGTGGGATCTTTCTGGGCGGAGCCCCCCTGAAGGCCCTCAGAGGACCTGAACTGTCTCTTCCCTTCATTAACTCCCCACGTCCTCTCCCCTTGTCCGCCTGATCCTGCAAGCAGTCGGGGATGCTGGGTAATTCAGTCTCCTGTCACTGAGGTGACCCCGTGCCGCAGGGCTGTGGCAGCCGAAGATACAACGCTCCTTTTTTTAACCTCTCTCCCGGCCCCTTTCATCGCCAAGCACCACCTCGTCGCCACCACGGTCTGCTATTATCGCCCGCTGTCTCCTCAGCTTGTAGCAACTCGTGTGGTAATGGTGGTCTAAATACCATGACCTTTTTATTTTTACGCTGACCTTCCACACAGACCTTAGCCAGAGAGTTTGATGAAAAGCCTGAAAAGTGTATTCTTTCTCTCCTCTGTGTCCTTTAGTCTATTCCACCGTCTCCTCTTTCTCTCTCTATCTCTCTCTCTCTCTCTCTCTCTCTCTGTATGTCTGCTGTGTCGCAAAGCAATTTCCCTGCCCTCAGTGTTCGCAGCAGCGCTTTATGGACACTTTATTGCCTTTCTTAGCTGATTGCTCATATTTATTTACACCGAAAGCAGTTATGAGGTGTGTTGAGATGAGAATGCATTGGGCATATTAAACGGATTGTTCATCTCTAGTTAGCTCATTAGAATGTATCACTACTTTCTATTTTACATTTATTCCCGCTTTGGCTCTGCAGTTTTGAACTTTCTGCGGACATATCTTCAACTAAGACTGTTATGGAGCGGGGTTGTGTGGAATAGGGTGTGTGTGTGTGTATGTGTGGGGGGGGGATATTTTTAACCAGTGACAAAAAAATTTGAATAATGTGTCACAATACCCACGTTTAATAGTGGCTATACAGTAGTGCTTGTCTCATGCACATCACCCACCCACAGATTCACACTCATGCGGTATGATTTCCCCCACTATGTCTTCAGCTCGCCACTAAAGCTTGATAACAATGTGATTATTGCCTGTGACAAATGAAGAGGTTATCTTCAAACTGTTAAACACCTCGTAGCACTTGATGGGAGACATACCGTTTGTTGTGTTAAGGTGCCAGAGGTGGATAATTACTGTCTGTTTATACCCCCCCCCCCCCCCCTCCCTCTATTCTTGTTCCCATACCGCACCAAAAATAATGTTCAAAAGCAGGTTTGAAAGTCTAAGAGGGAAAATCCTGCAAATGACTGTAAATGGTATTCTCTTTCACAGACAGGCAACCACAAGCACACCCACATTCGCACAGATAAGGAGTCACATTCACACACAGATACCAAACCTGTTTTTCAAAAGGTAATGTTAATCGGTAGGTTTTGAGGCTGCAAACATTGAGCTGCCATAAAAATAGTTAAATAGTAGTAAATAAATAGTAAATAGTAAATAGTAAATTGAAATGATACAGTAATGGCACACATTTAGTCAAGTCAGCAAATGATGAATCAATCGCACGTCCGAATCATTTCTTAAAAAAATATACATGTCATGATCAAAATTGGCAAAATCACACAATGCACATGCACACACACACACGCACACACGCACACACGCACATACACAGACACACGCACACGCACACACACACACACACACACACACACTCACGGAGCAATCACAAAGACACCATAAAATATGCACATGCATTTAGTGATAGCAGGTAGTACGCTTCACTGAACCGCTCTAGTGACTGACAGATCGTGGCAGGTGAACAGGTTCAAGAAGAGTGACAATTATTTAATCTCCCAAATACACACACACCCACACACTCTTTTCCCCCCCTTGCATGCATGCACACACACACACACACACACACACACACACACACACACACACACACACACACACACACACACACAC